>CM060734.1:63596281-63887425 GCA_030704615.1 Takakia lepidozioides
GGTCTCAACAAAGTCATAATCAAGAATCGTTATCCGTTGCCGCTGATTTCTGGGCTTCTCGACCAGCTGGGACGAGTGAAGATTTTCATCAAAATCGACTTGAGAGGAGCTTATAACCTTGTACGGATAAAAGAATGAGACGAATGGAAAACAACTTTTCGAACAAGGTATGGACATTTTGAATACAGTGTTATGCCTTTCGGTCTTACAAATGCTCCAGCAAGTTTCCAACATATGATGAATGACATCTTTCGAGAATTTTTGGATGACTTTGTAGTCATCTATTTGGACGACATTTGATATTTTCACAGAACGAAGAAGAACATGGCCGCCATGTACGCCTTGTCCTTGATAAATTAAGAGAAAGAGGACTATATGCCAAGTTGGAGAAATGTATTTTCCATCAATCTGAGGTCGAATTTCTGGGCTACATTATTTCCGACAAAGGCGTCTTTATGGATCAGAAGAAAATACAAACCATCATCGAGTGGATTAAACCAACTTCGGTCCGAGATGTACAATGTTTTCTGGGTTTTGCATATTTCTATAGAATCTTCATCAATGACTACTCCAAAATTGCTGCACCATTGATACGACTCATAGAGAATGACAAATTTGTATGGGACGAGAAGGCTAATCAGGCATTTGAAAGGCTGAAGCAGACATTTACAACAACTCCAATACTGGTACATGCAGACCCATCTAAACCATTCTTCTTAGAAGCAGATGCATCGGACTTTGCACTTGGCGTGGTACTCTCACAATACGGTACATATGGCCGACTCCACCCTGTTGGTTTTCGTTCTCACAAATTTTCCGCTGCGGAGAGCAATTATGAGATCCATGACAAAGAATTTCTAGTGATTATCGATGCTTTTGAGGAGTGCGTCATCTATTGGAGGGAGCTAAACATCAGGTCACTGTCTATACCGATCACAAAAACCTCGAATATTTTATGAGTGCTCGTGTTTTGAATCGACGTCAAGTGAGATGAGAGTATGTCACTAGTAAGGTTTGATTTTGTTATTATCTACCGTCCCGGACATCTTCAAGGAAAACCAGATGCTCTTTCTTGACGATCATATCTTGCGCCAAAGGAAGGAGATGCAACTTTTGACCAACAGAAATCCATCATCTTGAAACCACCAAATTTCCAATTGAATATGCTATCCATGTCCACCTATGACGATGCGAGATCATAAAGGAGATTCAGAAAGCACGAAGAGCGACCAATTCGCTATGACACTACGAAGTCAACTAAATCGACCTCGAGACAACCTACATGTTACAAACGACTTCGAGTTCAAAGATGATTTACTTTATTTCAAGGGACTTCTCTATGTACCTCCAGGACCTACACGACTTCGAATTCTTCAAACATGTCATGATCTTCCGGCTACAAGACATTTCGGCTTCAACAAAACAATGGAATTGATATCCATGGACTATTGGTGGCCGCGCAGATGTGGAAACTCGTGAAAGAATTTATAAAATCTTGCGACACGTGTGCTAGAGTGAAGGGACCACGACATCGACCTTACGGCCTTCTTCAACCATTATCCATTCCCAAGGGTCCATGGTCGTCCGTGTCTATGGACTTTATTACGGACCTTCCAATCTCCAAGACCACTGATTCAATCCTTGTTATTGTAGATCGTTTTACGAAGATGACACATTTCATTCCATGTAATAAGACAGTTACCGGCGAGGAAACTGCAAGACTCTTCCTCAATAATATCTACCGCATTCATGGACTCCCAAAGGACATCGTATCTGATCGAGGACCACAGTTCATATCAAATTTCTGGAGGGATTATCTCACATATTGGATACTAAGATCAACCTTTCTACAGCTAATCATCCACAGACTGATGGTCAAACCGAACGTGTAAACCAGATTTTGGAGCAGTATCTTCGTGTACGATCAATTATCACCAAGATAATTGGACGGACCTTCTGTCATTGGCTGAGTTTGCCTACAACAACGCTATACATTCTTCGACCCAGCAAACTCCACTTTTCTCCAATTATGGTCATTATCCTCGAGCAATCCTTTCCACATGAAGACTGTTGGAAGCTTTGCTGCAGAAAACCTTGCTACTCATCTTGCTACGATTCACAAGGAGCTTACATTCCACCTCGCCGAAGCTCAAAAACAATACAAGGAGTATGCAGATCAACGTCGCCAACTCCAACCCCAGTTCAAGGTCAGAGATCGTGTGTGGCTTCTTCGACGGGACATACAAACCTCGCGACCATCAAAGCCTGGGCCCATTCAAAATTATTCGACAAATAAATCCGGTCAGTTTTCGGCTTGAATTCCCACGAAGTATGCGCATCCATCCAGTCTTTCATGTTTCATTATTGGAGTTGTATCATCCATCGAATATTCCAGGGAGAGTTTCCGTACCACCTCCACCAATCGAAGACAACATCAGGAAATTGAGTATGAAGTCGACGAAGTCCTAGACTCTCGCATCAAGTATAAACATCTTGAGTATTTCGTACATTGGTAAGGCTACGACATCAGCAAACGAACGTGGAACCTTCATCCAACCTCGCCAATGCATCTGACAAAGTCCAAGAGTTTCATCAACGATATCCAGCTAAGCCCCGAGCTACACGTTAATAAGACGTCACAACGATGATGTCAGCCAACTTAGCTTCAAGATGAAGACTCCGCATTCAATGTACCTGATACACGCTAGAGAGGGATGAACACACACATCAGTATATATAGCTACACTTCAGCACTCTTGCATCTTGTATTGGCAGTATGAAGTCGCAGGAACCAGATACATTAGAGTTGTCGCTTACCCAGCTACCAGATCAGCCATTCCGACTCTCACGACCTTAAACATCACGCCGACGCTCTCGAGACGATGGGCCACCAATGCGACGCGTACTTCTTCGTCTGGACCCCGTACGACGGCATGTGGAGCCTACTCGAAGTCTGATAATTCTGTTGGAGGTTGAGGCTTCGGACCTAGGGGGCAATGAAATCATGTTTGAAGGCAGTTTCGAAAATCAGAATGCTCAAATCACTGCGTGGTCCCAAGTTCAAGGTGTTGGACACTATCGATGGTTGCAGGGACCTATAAATCATTTGAGTCAAGAACGAAGAGTCGAATACTTGGCAAGTATCATTCGTCGGATTTTGGATTTTCTCCAACACTAAGCAAGTCCAAGATTTTATCCTCACTCCTCGAGGAACTCGGCGCTAGAGGAGGGGGTGATGTCACGGACATAGCCCAGAAGAACTTACCAGAAATAAATACCAGAAATTACCAAGTTATCATGTTACCGAAAGTTACCATGATTTATCATGATCTACCATGATTTACCATTACTTACCAAGTTACCGGGAGTTTACCAAATTACCAAGAGTAACTTGGGAAACTACTCAGGAAGCTTCCTTTGGAGGAAACTTCTCCTCAATCAAGATACCTCATTTGTTTAAGGAAGTTTCTCCATCAAGAAACTTTTGTTTAATCTTAGAAACTTCTCTTTACAAGCCACCTCCATATGGGAAGCTTCTTAAGGAAGTTTCTTAGTAGCCAATATATATAGGAGGCGAGACTGGACACTCTTCAGTCCGCCAACACCAGTTCAAGCTACTCTTGTTTCCAATTCCCAGTACTCAGTCCAGTTCTCAGTACCCTTAGCCCAGTTTCCAATATCTGGTACTCCAGTCTAGTTTCCAGTATCTGGTACTCCAGTCCAGTCCAATATCTGGTACTCATTTCAGTCGTGTTCCAATATCTTGTACTCTGTGTTCATTGTTATAATAGATCGTCTTGATTCTTATTTGACTTATCGTGCATTCGGGTCACACGTCGCACGGCTTGACTTCTTGTCTAGCCTTGTATCTCTAGTCTTATCTCTTAGTTCAGTCATGTTTTCGTCTTGACACGAACCTCTTTTTGAAGGTGGGGCATATAAGTTTTCCAACTAGGGGTTGAGACTTGACCCTATGTTTGTGAGTGCTTTGAGCGCATGCTTGCCCATAGTGAGCAAGATTTTTGTCGCTAAACAAGGAGGAGCAAACATAAAAAAGCTTACGGTTGGAGCGAAAGTGCCTCATTCTTCAATTAGAGAACCTTATCTCGTGAGGGCGAGAGTCCTTGCATAAGACATAATAGTCTTATAGCATCCCTTTAGGCACGATAGGCGCACTTTGTATGCATTTGTCTTGGTTTTCGTTGCATTTGTATTTGGGTCCGAACCGGCCCCCCTTAAAATTTACTGTTTTTTTCCAGTATTTTTTCTACTTTTTGTTACCTTTGCAAGCCTTTGTTGACCACCTTGAACCCTAAACCCTAAACCCTTGGACCTGCAATTTGATGGGGTCATAGCCACTCCACTTTTGATTTGGAAATGGTGGGTCTTGGGGCAAGCAAAATTGGATAAAGCTAGGTTTTAATTTGGTCAAACCAATTTTTTTCTCACTTTTTCTTTGGGACCTGATATTTGAGGTCTGGGCCAACGGTATAATCTCACAATTGCCACGGTGCAAAGCCCCTACCCTCCCAGGTGTGCTGGGTAGCATTGTCGGTGGCTCCAAAGAAACAATCCATGGATCGAAGATTCTCTTTTTGCGCTTAGCATCGAAGCGAGCCTTCCTTCGCCGTTGCAACTGCCTCAATGTGCTGAGCTGCTGCTTGCCGGATTTCATCCAGTCCTTCCAACATCTCGAGTCGTTCCTTTAATGACTCTGATTGTCGCCAATCGTTCGGTAATGGCCAATCGTAGAGATGGGATTTCTGTCTCGATTGGCATGATGAACTCTACCCCATAAACCAATGAAAAGGGGGTATGTCGAGTAGTTACCTTATGGGTTGTGCGAAATGCCCACAAGGCCGAAATTAACTTGGTGTCCCAATCCCTTTTGTGCTCCCTGATTGTCTTGGAGAGAATGTTGCACAGGGTTTGGTTGGCGCGCTCCACCTGCCCACTCGTTTGATGAAAGGGTCGCATTGTGATGCTTGATGGAGAATGCCACCTCATTTTCCTCGATGATGTCCGTTGATGAAGTGAGATCCTCTGTCACTCACTATCTCTTTTGGGCATCCGAATCGGGAACTGATATATTCTAAATGAAAGAGGCGTTACCTTTGCGTTGGCTCTCTTAACCGCTTTGGCTTCTGCCCACTTGGTCAGATATCTATGGCTATAATGATGTAGCGATTTTGTCGACTCGATGCAGGGTGCACTTCCCCTACATAGTCGATCCCCCCCCACTTCTCAAACGAGCAAGGGGGAGAGTGGGATAACGGCATTCCGAGCCTGTTATTTCGCTTGGCGTTACCTTTGACAAGAGTCGCATTTTCGCAACATGCATGTGCGCATCTTTGAACATGGGAGGGCCAGTAGTATCCTACCCTCAAAGCCTTTTGCACTGTGAGCCGCCCTGCAAAGCGTCCTCCGCACATGCTATCATGGGCTGACTCTAAAATCTGGGAACCTCCTCCGGGGTGATGCATCGGCTCAAGAGTCTATCCAATCCCCTTCTATAAAATTGCCCTCCCACAAGAGCAAACTTCATGTTGCGCAGTCGAAGCCTTCATCGCGCATGTCGATCCAATCTCGGGGAAATTCCAGGGTGCTTAAATACTGAGCTAAGTGTTCATGGACTCTGCTCATTTTTGGTATTGCATGCATAAATGAGCTAGGCCCACTGCTATATGGCTGGAATCTCTGGATGATTTTTGGTAGGTTTCTAGGGGCAATTTACTGCAGCTGGGTACCAAAAATTGGTAAAAAATCAAGAAAGGGCTTGGGAACTTAAAGGTTAAATAAGGTAGAGGTATTTAATTCAGACCTAAAATCTTTCACGATGAGTACAAATTAATTTTGAAAATGTCCACCACCTTGACATAAAAACTTGCGTCGGTTCTAAGTCACCTAACAAAAAACTTCGAAACCTTATGATTTTTGAATCCACGCATTTTTGCTGCATTGGAATCCACTTTAATTTGCTAACAAAATATACAAAAACTTGACCATTCTAATAGTAGTAACTATGCCCAGTGATTAATATATCACTTATTTTGGTACGATCACCTTACTTTTGACAACAGCAAAAAATTAGGTTTCACTTCAATCACAAAATCGGAAACTATGCTCAATTTTCGAACGATTTCCATTGTGGAATGTCTCACGGACGAGAGACAGAGCGTGATACTGCATATGAGGACTCCTGCCTAAGTCGCCGAGCACAGCCGCTCTCCCGCCTTTGACTGGTCCGCTTGCGCTTCCCGAACAACGATCGAAACGAAAGCCACGATCAAGATCCGCATCTCCTCCTCCATGGCCCTATGCACGGACAGCTAGGGTTGCAAGAACCCCTATGCAATCGGAGATGGGGAATTGAGCAATAAATGCTTGGAGAGGAAATGTTGGGGTGACAGAAACGAAATACATGAAAATGTGGCGTGTGATTGCAGTGGAGAATCAAAACAAAAACAAATGAAAAACAGGAGAGGAACGCAAAGATTGCAAGGTGGTATGGAATTGGAAAGAAGAGCACCGACTAAAAACCTTGAAGCGGAGTTTCCCTTGCAACGCAGAGACAGAACTTCTCCAGTCAGCAAGTGGAGGCCCCGTTTCCTGACATGCACGAGGTGGCGGTGCCCCGTTATGAGATCTGCGATTTGCCGGTTTAGCCGGGCTCTAAGAAAATTGAAGGGCAGCCCGCCCCTGCATGCAGCCCGGCTCCAAAATGTAAAAATCACCCAGCTATTTGTGCAACTTTGTAGGTCACTATATATCAATGTCTTACATTAAATTTTTTGACTTGTACATTACTAGTGCATAGTGACACAAATAAGGTGAACTCTAAATAATGGTTTTCATCTTTTACTCCCTTTGTTCCGAAATAAAAAGCACTTTTGATTTTCTCATGTATTTGTACCTCTTCATATATTTGTATTCTTCACGTATTTGTATTTATTCTTTTATTTTATTTTATTTTATTGTTTTTTCTTAAAAAAGGGGAACACCTGGGGGGCGACAGCTCACAAATCAGGCCCCTTAACAGTGAGAGGAGAAAATAACCTCTTTCCGCCAGGACCAGGAACCGGGGAGAAGTGTATGCCACACCCGTCAGTAGCAAGATTCGACCCCAGAATCGCCTCGGTCGCACTTAGTGCACTTAGCCAACTGAGCTACCGACTGTTGGTTTTTAATTTCAAAATGGTAAATCACAAAAAATCAAAAGTGATCGCGGAAATCACTGCAGAGAAGCCACCCTAAGGAATCTGATACTCAGAGTGCCTGCACATCTTCCAATGATATGAAAAACTCTGGTCTACAACTCCTAGTAGAAGTCTATCTTAACGCTATTTGGTTCACTGACTCACCGCCAAGTGTAGCCAAAACACAACTTCAAGAATATTCACACCTAATCTCAATTCTCAATGGCACCTGATGCCCAGTGCACTACAACACACAACCACGCCTTGGTGTTGAACCAATTGACCTGCCGACTCCCCTGGAAACAAAATTATTCTGGAATATCCTGCAAACATGTCACACCATCGTATCATGCAGTGTAACACAAAGCTGATGAACTCATTGATTGGTTCATGAAAACATACTTGTCATTAATTTGTGTCCCTTTTTCACAGGTTCTTGAAGTTGGTCCATGGTTGAATACAGAAGCAGTCTAACTTAGTAGTATACTTCTATAGCGTGGAAAGGTGTGACAGCAACAAGAGAATATAGAAATGTCACCAAACACAAAAAAATAGAGCCAGTATCCCAATGAATCTCACCTTCTCAATACTCCTTGATAGAACGTAAGAAATCACATAACACACGGTCAAACAAATCCTCCGCTCTCTACCTGTCCAATATAGCCAATTAAACGATTATCTTGGCATTCAGATTGGAGTTTAGCTGGCTTCTTTGCAGGATAGGCAACTACCAAGCTGATGCAACCATCTTTGCATGCGGCAAGCACCCTCGTTTTGGACTCGGAACTATTCTTGTACATCTGTTCCGGATCTGTAGTTGCCACTGCTCTAGCCCACCGCACCTCAGATCGCAGCTTCAGTTGACAGAAGACGGGAATCTTCAAATTCCCAAGTCTCACAACAAAAAGAACATCAGCTCCAGATCTGTCGTCAAAAATGAGGCATGGCGGACGAGATTTCTCTTCAGCATCAAGAAATTTACTTACGGTGTGGATCCTATATGACTCCCTCCACACTCCTTCACCTTCACCGGTAATCGTTGGCTTGTCCCTTGCGAATTTTGGAGGCAGGGTTGCATCCTTGAAACAGCACATATCGGCCAACAATTTTGTGCCGTCAAACAGCTTGGCCACATGAACTGTGAAAAGTTTCTCCCATGCCTACCCATTGCACTGGGATCATCCTTGCAATCAACCATGTAGTCTTTGAGTGATTTCTCAAATGAATGGTTGTTCGTCAAGTAGTTTCATGATGCTATGATGGACTGTCGGTTCGACTATAGAGAAAGTGAATTGGGAACCTGTTGAATGGTGTAGCTGTCCAAGGCCACACTCGAGCAAAGTCATATCTCCGTCCGTTGGAAACGGTATGTTCTCCCCTCCCCTCCCTGCATAGGCAAAGGAGGTTCCTATTCTTTGCACCAGGAAGCACCATTGAATGATTCTTCTTTCAGGACAAATGTGCCTTTTGCTCCACACAGAGCGCTCACAGCATAATAAATGGAAGTGCTGTCATTGGTGTCGCTTGTGATCTCCTTGAAATAGTTGTCTACTACGGTTATATCCCATCTTCCTCCAGCCTTCCTCAGAAGGCGCTCGACACAACTTACCAAACACCTTCGACGGCCTCTGAACTTTTCCAGCAGATACTGGGCATTGTCCTCCATATGATCATCCTCTAGCTTCAGGTACTCGCTGCAGAATTTCAGAACCTGACGCACATCTGTCCATGAAGAAAATGGAGCAGAAGAAAATTGAACCGGGCCACCACCCCCTTCTTTTGCAATCAGCGAACCTATGTCCGCTTCCAGCTTCAAAAAGCTGACACCTGTACCAGCAACAAATACTTTCTGCTTTGGCAACGATGTAGATGGCCCCACTAGGGCTTTGATCAACGGAGAAAAAATGGACCTTAGCTCTTTCGTCTCGGGGATTCGTAGTCATTTACATTTGTCCTTCCCAACACCTGCGCTTCATCCAGAACTACAGTGAAAGTGCCAACCTTCCCCTCTAAATCCGTCCACAGTTTTTTTATCCTAGCATTTAGCCCCTCTGAATCTTCCAGGGAAGTAACCACATCAAAAAGTTCCCGAGTAAGCACATCATATAGATCGTTACGATCTGCACCAAGGAAAGCACGGAATTGCACCTGGAGCATGAGCCATCGCAGAGGACTCAAATCAGGAATTTCTTGGTGACAAAATTCCAAGATTAACAACCTTGAAAGAATGGCACACCTCATACGTTTCATCACATTCCTGTGATTCATTGCCTTATCGACCTCTATCTCGTGAGAACTCACAGAGGCGACATCATCTGACCCACCGTTTCCTTTGGTTTTAGCTGTCCAAAAAAACCCCACTTCTCTGCAAGCAGCTCGTAAAGAAACCGAGTTTTCCCACTCCCACTCACTCCAACAACTGGCACAACACCAGTCGAGCCATCATTCGCTCGTTCCCACAAATCACCAACATCTTCAGTCCAACGAGCAGTTAATTTATCCAGTAAAATGCTTGGATAACCACGGTGGTCGATGGCACACCGTTCTGTATAGACAAATTGCACCCCATCTTTTTGAACGTGTCCAAAAACTCAGAAAATTTCAATTTCCATTCTTGCATAACCACCTTCACTGATTCTGTAAGCAAAACCCACACACTTTCCGTCACTCCTGACAGATCCATGTATCTGAAGAAAAATAAGAGCATCCTATCTTGCAAATAATTGAACAATACAAAAGATACACCAACAAAGCCTATGACCAAAGAAAATGCAAAGAGAAGGGGAACATGGAAGGGAAGGCCAAGTAACAGAGTAGCTCTACCTGAAAACCCGTTTCCAGAGGTTTTCAATCTCTTCGCAGATCTCTCTCCCCCTGCAAATATGTCAGATTTTGTCAAATTTCAAAAGATCTGCATTCATCCAAACTCTTACCATGGAATTACTGATGAAACTGCTGTTGTATGGCAGCATCCTGTAACCCTAAACCCTAAATCTGAGCACACACCTATCTCTATCAGTCATGGAATATTCAGAAGTTTTCAATCTCTTCCCAAATCTCTCTCCCACTGCATATATGTCAGACTCCACCCATCACAGAGTATGTCCTGGCCTTGAAAGAGGCCCTCCCACACTTTACACAGTCACTTCAAGATCTCTCCTCTTGCCCATGGTGATACAAGGAGGGAGGTAGAAGGTGCTGTAGATTCTTGGGAGAGCTTCGCCACTTCTGCTGCTAATAGAGTCATGGAAGGAAACTAATTATCTGTGGTAGAGCAGTAAATTGGTGGACCCATGAGGTCAAGCTCAAGATTGCTGAGAGGCAGGCGCTCTATAAGGACTGCTGTAATATCAAAGATGAAAAAATGCTCTGGTCTAGATACTACCAACTGCGTAAAGAGGTCAATCAGCTTGTAAGGGATCAGAAGAGGCTTTACTGGGAGAAGTTGTACAGTGACATAAACTTAACCCACCATGGTCGTAATGACAAAAGATTATGGTTGGCCTTACAGCCAATCATCATAAGACCAACAATTGCACAACCAATACATGTACCCTACCTGGATCTTGGCAAGAACCACAACAGTGATAGACAATGTATATAGACTGGGAAAACGTAACACACCGAAGAGAAAAGAAGACAAGAACGCAGAACACTTTAAACCTGCCCTCATCTGCCGCAATCTGACCCACCTTAAGAAAATAATAGTCCTTTAGGTCTGGAAACCTTCAAGTGCAAACCCTGTTACCTGCTGGGGGTGCTACAAAAGAATAAACCACAAGTATCAACCAACAAATCGACTTGGAATAAAAATAGAAGAGGGTGTAAGGACAGCAATCACTGTACTATTGATAACATACCAGCAGCTTCAGAGGGTTCAAAGCAAAAAACATAACGAAAAAAAAACAAACCATAAACGCTACCAAGAAGCTGCTTGTAATGCTAAAAATATGCAAATATCTCAAGATACTAGATTCAGTTTGAAATACCCTGTCCTAACAAACAACAGTGTCTTTCAAAGGACCCCCCTCATATTTTACTTGTTAACATGGATCTATCGAATGAATAAACTGCATGTATCAACCGTACACAGGATCACACACGGGATTGGGAGAAGCTGTTGAAACCCTGAGTGCACAACGCAGCCAAGAAACCAAAAAAATTGCAAACACTTGACTCCAAGCTACGCCCAATAGTCTTGCAAGAATTCAAATGTGCCTGCCCATCATCAGAATTGCAGACATAAAAACAAACGGGCTCAGACTGCCCTAGGCAACCCATTGACATTCACCAGACTCTCTCCATGACGCACTATCTGACACCCTAGCTAATGGGTTCTGCAGCCAAGGCAGTTTTGGTTAACTCACATAAGTCACAACATGCGCACAATTTCGGCTAGAGCTTTCTATCTTCTGAAGATGGTACTCAAGAAATCGTAAAGGTTTGAACAACACTACTGATTCGCAGGTCACATGCATCAAAGTACTGAAGAGAGAACAGAAACTCATTCTTCACACATTGGTAGCAAACCCTACAAACTTACACTCACCAGACTCCCTCCTTGACGCACTATCTGACACCCTAAACCATCAACCATGGTTTCCATAACCAACAATCCCACAAAGAAAGTAGCCTGCGAAGACAGACACAACACCGTGCAACCAAGAAGCAAGAGACGTAACAAAAATCAGATGAAGATTTGAAACCCTAACACCCTGTACATACTCTTGGGATGCCATTGAGCCTGTCTAAAACTGTTGCGGTTATGGTTATGGATGCAAAAAATCCAAGAGAGCTCCAGAGACACAAAGGAAGACTCCCTCTCCCTCACAATAAAAATAGAAGTGGATGCAAGGACGGCAATCACTCACAAGTGAACTACCAAAATGACGGTTTAGAGTTAGGGTTTCAGGCCACACAACACTTTAAACCTGCCATCATCTGCCGCAATCTGACCGACCACTGCGCTTCAAGAGATTCAGAAGGGCTTGCCCTCTGACCTTGCACGAAAAGTGCCCACAAAGGTTCACCGCCAGACATTTCCAAGAAGCAGTGCAATGCAGCAAGCTCAACAAAATGGCAACTCAAAACCATAGAACATGATCCGGCAACTTTTTCTTCAGCCATTCTCTGAGGGTAGGAGGCGCTGCCCGCAGCAATCTATCAACCAACAAAATGACTAGGAATATAAATTGGACGCTGCCATACGCTGGCTCTTATCAGACTGCTCGACAGCTCTATGAGCAGGCTGATTAGCATCGTTCTAGAAAATACACTCTAGAGAATTACCCTGGGTGATGCCTACCTGCAGGATATTGCAGGGAAAGGAAACAAAGAGAGCTCATTCATTCATCAGGAGTAACTACAGATAACCAGATAAGGAAAAACTTAAGTAATCTACTCGATGCAACAAATAAAGACAACCCTAGGCACTCATGAGAAATGAGGGGTTTGAACAATACTACTCATATTTGCAGCCACGCATCAAACAAACCCTAGATATGAAAAGAATCAAGAAAAGATCCCAGCATCAGCAACCTAGGTGCCAAGAATCTACACAACCTCTGAATTACAACCAACGGCTTGCAAAAATTTATGGAGTGAAGGCAAGTGGAGCTTCTGCCTGCCTTCACAAAGTTTGCAAAGCTTTCAATAACCTTGAAACGATCTGGTGACAACAAACCCTAAGTACTTAAACCTCACTATCAGCAAACTCAGGCCGCAGAGCCCTAAGAAACTCAGACCGCCACAGGAAAACCTAAATTATCCCGATGACAAAACCCCGATGACAGGGAGAAGGGTTTACCACTGCCTTTACCTGTGTCTGTTGTTGAAGGAGCATCAACCTGCTTAAAGGTATAGTCTCCTGGGTCCAAGGAATCGCTCCCAAGCAGCAGAACTCCCTCTTGATCAAACAAATCCCCATTACGCCGTAGAGCATTCAAAACATCCGCAGCTGTCTTAGGAGCGCGGAGCTTGGCAATCTCAGAGCCGCCTTCTTGAATGAAAATGAGATCCCGCCTTGTGCCCATGAGTTGCTATCAGACTAGCACTGCGTCGGGAAGGAACTCCGCGAACGCAAGGTGTAAAGAAAGAAAGACGGGCACAGATCGAGCGCTCAGGAGGGGAGAAATTCGCGTGAGGACCTAGAGTGTTTTTTTCCGCTCATGCTCATGCCGCTCGTGAAATAGCAGCCCCCGGTGTATCCGCCATATCTGGAGCTGTATCTTGCAGGCTGACCACCCTTGATAGTATTTTATTAAGATACACGATGGGAGAAGACCTGAATAGACAGCCCGCAATGTTAACAGCTTTTTCCCCAAGTCATCTGCCACACAAGAAGTACTCTACCATAACTACCCCAGGGCCAGAGGGACCATGAGCTCCCAAGGCACAGTTGGTACTAGCTCTAACTGAACGAAGGCAGTATCAAGATCCAAAAACTCAACGAAAACAACTAGGAGACCTTCCACTAGGAGACCTTCCTCCTTTCAAGAACCAAATAAATTAGTTTCAAACACATCAACAAGGTCGAAGCACTTACGTGTAAGTAGAGGTTTAGCCTTAATGCAACTCCTGTCGCTCAATTCATCCGCCAATCCGCTCCTGTCTCAATCGAAACGCTCTGCACTAGTGTTCCTGCACCAGATGCTGCACATTAATATTCTCTCATTCACATCAGATTAACAGAGTTGCAATGTCCTCTCAATGTCTCCATCGTTCCAAAACTTCGCCACTCTTATATGGGTGCGCATGCAAGGATGGAGTTATCTTGATATGGTGCAAAAAATCCTTCACAGCCAATGCAGATAATACTGCTCGTTCATTGCAAATGAAATTAGCTAGCTAATGAGAAGCAACGGTCTGTGAAAAGATAAATTAACCTACTCTAGCTTCATTGTTCTCTGAATAAGGTAGTCAAGACTATGCGGATTATCTATCTCATAGAAAACGGAAGAGAGGAAGATTTTTCTCTGGTACCGGAGTCCGCAAAACTCCTTCAAATGTCGAAAGTCTCCTCTCCCTCTCTGCTACAGTCGCGATTGAGCGGGCTCACAAAATACATTGAGGTGAAGTAATTCGTTGTGCAGATCAATGCTATCAATCGGAGTAATGGATGGACAAACCAGGCTCAGTTCCTGAAAGAAGCTAATATCAAGCCACAGCAAGAGCGGTATATCAGTACAGGCTAGCCGAGCTTTTGACAACATTCCATCTCCTCCAAACAGGCTCAGAATTGTGTAAGCAATTAGAATGCAAGCAACAGAGGTACACAGGCTCAAAGATTACGAGACACAGTAGAGCGAGAGAGAGAGAGCGAGGAAACAATGAAAAATGAAGACCACTTGGGGGATTGTGATGCGCCCCCCAAAACCTAAATTAAAACAGCATGTCATGACCGTCCGTTCTTACCCTAATCCGATCGAACGGCCAGAATCTTACATCGAAACTTCATCCAAATCTCATTCATCTGTTGACGTTTCCGTTCACGAGTTTCCGTCCAGAAGTTTCAGTCCATCCCTCGCTTTTTCGTTCACTTTGACATTAACTCATAACGTATGCCATTCAACATTGTGCATGTATAAATTTGGTTTACACTAGACATGGAGTTAAATGCGCGAGACCAGACCGTGGGCCCTCCTTGCCTGAGCCCTGCGCCCGTGCGCTGCCGGAGTCCGCCTGTCAAATCCCCACCCCCCGGCCCCACCCCCACCCCGTCCGCCCCGCACCCAGCCTGGGCCCCCGCCCGCTCCCCCTCCACTCCATTGAGCCTCTGCTCCCATGGCATGTTGGTGTGTTGCTGGAGCATAGCAGCTTTGTCGAGATTATCGCCGTGTTGGGGCAACCAGAGGCACGATTTGTGAAGGCGCAAACAAATGTTGAACCACCAAGTACTGCTGTGAAGGGCCGTCTTCCGAGGAGTACAAACCCCGTTGCCAGTGTTGTGCGGGTATCTAGAGGGCCACCCGAGCTTACACTGTGCAATGCCAGTGGCCGAAAGAGGTCAAGAAGGTCGTTGCAGTGCGGATGTGTTTTGGTCAGTATAGTGCTTTATCTTATGCAGGGAGGGAGGGTGGAGGAGCAACCTCTTTCACAGCGCGGCACTGTTTTTAGAAGAAATCCAAGGAAGCGAGTCATGACGACTGAGGTGAGAAACGCTGGAGCAGTCGAGCGGCAACACAGGGGTGGTGTCTTTGGATAGGCTTGACGCAGTTAGGGCAGTATGCTGAAGATGGTTTGTCTCTGTCGTGTCATACTTCCAGAGCTGATAGAAAAGGGGCGGGTGGGAGAACTCCCATCTCCAGACAACGAAACTTGAAGATGTTGTGTTAAGAATCGTAAAAATAGCAGGAATTCACAGCAGCGCAGAAGCCTGCTGGCGGTGCACTGAGAAACATGTCAAATATACTGGCAAAATTTGAAAGCAAACGAGCCTTACGCAGGCAGGTGGGATAGCATCCTTGAGACGGGGAACGATGGCCCCTGCAAGAAAGTGAGTGGCGAGTAGTCGTAGAGGGCAGAAACCTGGAAATCGTCTTTTAAATGATTGAATGGTAACTTGAAAGTTGCGCAAGAAGGAGGTGAATCCTGTGAGGAGGGGGAGGAGAGGTAAAGCAACGAGAGAGCAGCTTGGAGATGCGCAAGCTATGAGGCACGCTATGGCGGCGATTGTAGTTAAGATCGTAACTATAGAGGAGCTGCTAATGTATGTGGTAATAATAGTGAGAAAAATGAGGAGTTGTCGGAACCCTATGGAATTAGCCATGGTTAAGGATTTTAGGATAATCTGGCGACGGGAGGGCGGAGCTCCGCCCTCCTTTGGGATCGGGTACAATGTCGACCAATTTTGAAATAAAGCAATTTTAATGAATTTTAATTCAATAATTAGACTTGGAATGTCTGTGATCGTTGGTTTCGGCCACGCAATGATTTTGTTTCTGGGGCAATTTTGTTCTCTGCATTCAGCCCTCAGACCTGTGCGTTTGTGCCAAAATTCGAACCAAACAAAAATGAAAAACAATAAAACAAAAAAAACAAAATGTTCGCTTTGCTCACTATTCTAGAACTCTCTATGAAGAGTGATGGAAGTTGAAGACAAATTCACTTTGGAGGGCAAACGGGTGGCGAAATTGCGGTTCTTCGTCCAAATGACTTTTGATCGCTCCAAAATTTTGCACGCACGTTGCATATAGTCTCCCTGCGCCAGTGCTTTGAGAATAGGGCATTGCGAGCGGGCGAAACGCGGCCCAACCAGCCCCGCAGTCCATAGGGATGGAAAATAATGCATTCGAAGGGGAAACGGATGGTTGCCCGTGCGAATGATTTTGTTTGCTTTCAAACTTTGTCAGTGTGTTTGGTGCCCTGTCTTGCATGTCTCAAACGACCACGACAACAATCCAAATTCGTTCGATGGCCCAACAGACGGTTGCCCGTCCACATTCCCTCGACATCTTCAATATACCGTGTCACGGGTCCCTGAGGAATATGAGAGGAAACGAAATTTGTTCGATGGGCCAACGGCGCGTTCAAAGCTCATCCAGATTTGTTCATTGCGAAAAAAAAAACCTCTCATGGGTGAACGGTCGGTGCACCTATTCAACGGATGTGGTTCACGCACAACTTTGTCCCGCATGTGCTTCAGTACGTGTCCAACACATGCCCTCAGATTCAAGAGGGAAACAAACCATTAGGCCCCCGAACGATGTAGTCCCCCTTCGACCAATTTTGAAATAAATCGATTCTAATGAATTTTAATTCAATAATTGGTCTTGGAATGTTTGTGATCGCCAGTTTCGGCAATGCAATGATTTTGTTTCTAGGTCAATTTTGTTCTCTGCATTCAACCTTCACACCTGTGTGCCCGTGCCAAAATTCGGACAAAAAATAAATAAAAATAAAAATCGCTTCGCTCACTATTCTAGAACTTTATATGAAGAGTGATGGAAGTTGAAGACAAATACACTTTGGAGGGCAAACGGGTGGCGAAAATTGTTGTTCTGCGTCGAAATGACTTTTGATCGTCTCCAAATTTTGCACGCACGTTGCATATGGTCTCCCTGCGCCAGTGCTTTGAGAATCGGACCGAAAAAAAATCACAAGCGGACAAAACACGGCCCAACAAACCCCGTAGTCCCAGGGTATGGAAAGCAATGCATTCGATGGGGAAATGGATGGTTGCCCGTGCGAATGATTTTTGTTTGTTTTCATACTTTGCCAGTGTGTTTGGTGCCCTGTCTTGCACGTCCCGGACGACCACGCCATCAATCCAAATTTGTTCCATGGCCCAACGGATGGTTGCCCGTCCACATGACTTCCGTTTGCTCTCAAACTTTGCCAGTATGTTCGACATGCCATAAGAAGCGTCCCAATGTGATATCACATGAGACAAAATTCGTTCGACGGGCCAACGGATGGATAGCTATCGGACTAATACGGGGACAATTCAAATTCATTCAATGGGCCAACATTAATGTATTCGTTCACTCGTTTCTCATCTGGCATCCACATGTATTTTCTTGCTCTTTACTAGGAAGACTCCCCCCCAAGTAGAATGCAGGGTCACCAACACTGCTATCCACAACTTTAGCAAGAGGGTTCTCTCCTTTGTGGAGCGACAACTCCTAGGCTTTGGTCTCAATTACATTCCTCGTCCTCTTTCCCCCTTCCCGATCTTCAATCATCACCGAATTCAACAATTTTGCTCGAAGCTTGAGGTTGCGAACGTTCTTCTCCGACAAAGACAACGATGAGGTTCCTCTTTGGCGCGTTCCGAATCCATCATTCAATCCGTCAGTGGAATCTCAACCGCTCGAGGCCGTCATTTGAGAAGGTAATGATCTTTTGTCTAGCCGTTTGGATCAAATCGCCCGCAATGCACGACCTTGTCTGCCGAGACACTTGAGACTTGCTCTCAAAATATTGAGGTCGGATCCGGACCTTGTCATCAAACCGGCCAACAAAAATCTTGGTCTTCTGCTTATGGATAAGTCTTGGTACATGAAAGAGGCGATGTGGCAACTCTCAGACACCGAAGTTTATCGTCCCGTGGATTCTGTACCGTGGGAAGAACTTTGGTCGAGGTTGGAAGTGTTAGCTTGCCATCCAATCTACAAGTTTGCGATCTCCATCCGCCAACGCCCTCGGTCGTCCATGGACTTTCGAGCTTGTGCTTTGTACTTCATTCCAAAGGTGCACAAACCCGTGTTTGTTGGAAGACCCATTTGTTCCTACAACAACTACATCTTCGAGCATGCCTCAATTTGGCTCCATTACCAACTCCTTCCGATACTTCTTAAGGAACCCACTCATTTGGTTGATTCTCTCACGCTTCTTCGAGAGGTTTCCCAACTCGAGGTCCCCTCGCATGCTCTTCTTTTTACATTTGACGTGGAATCTCTGTATCCCAGCATCTTCACCGAGCTCCGCTTGTATGAGCTCGAATGTGCTATTGGAGGTAATTTCACCAAACACAAAAAAGACCTGATCATGACCCTCGCTGGATTAATCTTGAAACACCATTACCTTGAGTTCAATGGTAGTTTTTGGCACCAAATTCGCGGGACGGCGATGGGGAGCAACTTTACAGTTGTTTATGCTTATTTGTTCCTTTGTCGGTTGGAGATGTACATGGAGTACGTGTGCCCATCGGAGCAAGAGCTGCTTTATCTTAACCGCTATATTGACAACGGCTTTGGCATCTGGGTAGGAACATTTGAGTGTTTTTGGAATGTTTCTTCATCACATTTGTTGGCAATATTCCGGATGTCCCATGAAAGGAGGAAAGTATCACGGTAGACCTCCGATCCAGCATCCATCATCTCCTTTACCCGCTACGTGTGCTTCGCCATTATTTTGTTGATGCTTAGCCTTAACCGCAAGTTGTGCATTACCCATGCTTTCATGTCTTCACTGACGTGGGGAGCTAATGCAGCACGTCCAGTTTCATGTGCAGTCCCATGACATATCTCTCCAGCTCCATTGACGTGTCTCTTCTCGTAATATACCAACTCTGCAATTTCAGGGTCAACATAGCATTGCTTCACTACAAACCGACATACACATCCCCTCTTTATACCCTCCCCAGATTTCGTTTTTGTGGTCCTCATTTGTTTTGGTTTTTGCTCGCTGGCAGATCCCACAAGTCTTGGCTTTCTCCACTTCTTCTTGGGAGGTCGTGGTTTCCATTTCCTGGCAGCCATGGCGGAGGTTACCTCCAAGAGGGTAGTCGTCTTGTCCTCTGGCCCATATGAGCAGTGATACCTACGAAAGAAACCATGGTACATTACTCATACTGCAATGGAGCGACTCCAAGACTCATACAGCAAGGGGCCCCCAATGATGACACGAAATAGTACTGTATTACATGGAGTTGACATAGTCTTACCTTGTTAGACTTAAGGCACTATTAGTGTGTGGAGCGAGGAGTGATCCATGTGGACAACCTCTTTGGCGATGTTTTGCGGAAAGTGCATGGCCCATCGGGGCGGGATGATTCCTCAGTTATGAAATCATTCACACGACTCCATGGAATGTAGGCCACTGAAGCGTTGTCTTCACCGGGAGGGATACCATGCCATTGATAGCGCCATTGTAAAACATTGTGATTGAAAGCACCTGCGTTCAGAGACTGCACTTGATTTCGCAGATTCGAAACAAGATGGGGGACAGCTTGGGGGATAAACTCTTCACTTCTGTCATGTACAGACATGTCGTTTCAGCAGCAGTCGGATTCACACTGCATGCACGAGTGTGAAACGCTGCTACAATGGTGACCGGAGAATTTTGAGGACGATGATGAGGAGGAGGAAGATGGAGACAGGTGGACAATTGCCCGTACGAAAGTAATCATCTAGTACATGACAGAAATCATCCGGAGCAATGGATTAAAATATTTATTTAGAAGTTCAAATTTGAATTTTGAATCGATGTGTGACGATCCATGCATCTATGTGGAGGTGTCATATCTTGGTGATGATGGATGTCTGTGTTACATGAGTGATGTGGATCTCCGGGATGATGGCTGTGTGACATAGAACATGTTCAACATGCATGGTTGTGTGACATGATTCATGTATGACGGGTTTGAAGCGGCAACGAGGCGGGCGGGCGAGGGCGGCGGGCGGGCGGATGGGGAGCGACGCGTCGCGGCGACCGTGACCAACGTAGGAGCCGCCATGGGGTGAGGCGGGGGGTGGGGGGAGGGGAGGGCCACGTAGACAGCCCCGCTGATGGCGCATTAAACTCCAGAGCCTCTTCTATTACTTGCCCTCTCGACTTCTCTAGGTGTGGAGACACAAAAAGAGTTAAGGTGTTTTATTCCAAACAAGTTTCGCTTGATTGCTCAAGCTCATCAGTGGAACACCAAGAGATGAAGTCCTAAGAGCCAAGCCTATCCTTATATACTAGAAAAGCACCCTCACTATGTGCAAACGATATGGGATAATTCCCAAGGCAATAATAATGCCACTAAAGCACTAATTTAGCCTCCAAGTCAAGACTGCATTAATTAGTCAATGGTCCAAATTAATCGTTGGAACCCTTTGACTTTAACATCAATACTAGGGCTATAAAAGAGACAAAATTAATAATGCTAGGGATATTTGCACTACAAAATCATCCTATCATTCTAGATTTAACTAGTTATGAACTCAGCTTTCAAGGATTCCTCCAACAAATCATCGCTCGAGGAAGAAACCGAAGCTCCGGGACTTGCTGAAGCAACTCGTAGAGTCTAGGGCTTAGGGTGGCCTCCAAGTTTAAAGCTCGAGTATACGAAGAGTAGTCTAGCTTAAGAGCAAGGGGGGCCCGTTTACCCTCAACTTCGCGTTGCGTCTGTTGGTCGAGTAGAGCGGATCTGAGGTCGTAGGAGATCTTGGTGAAGCAACTCCGGATGAATGCCGCCGGATAACCTCGGGCTTGAAGACGTTTGTAAAACAAAAGTCACAAATGGTTGAACCCTTGGATGATGCTTTCTCGTATTACGTACCGTTGGAGCTCGCTGATGACGAAAGCTTTATTTTGGTGATGTGGATGCCACAAGGACCAAGACAAGTATTGATACTTGTTCTGGGCTTTTTGATGACATCTAGTAGAGAGCCATCGAGTTTGGATGAAGTCGTCTCCTTTGAGGAAGGTGATATCCAAGATGTCGGCGGACGTCGGGCTTATGGCGGTCATGATTTTGATGCCATCAAACATGGAACCGTAGTTCCGTAACTAGGACCGGAGGCTCTTTTCGGAGCCTACCCAGATGCCAAAGCCGTCGTCGATATAGCGCTTAAGATAAAGCAGCTCTTGCTCCGATGGGCACACGTACTCCATGTACATCTCCAACCGACAAAGGAACAAATAAGCATAAACAACTGTAAAGTTGCTCCCCATCGCTGTCCCGCGAATTTGGTGCCAAAAACTACCATTGAACTCAAGGTAATGGTGTTTCAAGATTAATCCAGCGAGGGTCATGATCAGGTCTTTTTTGTGTTTGGTGAAATTACCTCCAATAGCACATTCGAGCTCGTACAAGCGGAGCTCGGTGAAGATGCTGGGATATAGAGATTCCACGTCAAATGTAAAAAGAAGAGCATGCGAGGGGACCTCGAGTTGGGAAACCTCTCGAAGAAGCGTGAGAGAATCAACCAAATGAGTGGGTTCCTTAAGAAGTACCGGAAGGAGTTGGTAATGGAGCCAAATTGAGGCATGCTCGAAGATGTAGTTGTTGTAGGAACAAATGGGTCTTCCAACAAACATGGGTTTGTGCACCTTTGGAATGAAGTACAAAGCACAAGCTCGAAAGTCCATGGACGACCGAGGGCGTTGGCGGATGTAATTCCATTCTTTGGTGGAGATCGCAAACTTGTAGATTGAATGGCAAGCTAACACTTCCAACCTCGACCAAAGTTCTTCCCACGGTACAGAATCCACGGGACGATAAACTTCGGTGTCTGAGAGTTGCCGCATCGCCTCTTTCATGTACCAAGACTTATCCATAAGCAGAAGACCAAGATTTTTGTTGGCCGGTTTGATGACAAGGTCCGGATCCGACCTCAATCTTTTGAGAGCAAGTCTCAAGTGTCTCGGCAGACAAGGTCGTGCATTGCGGGCGATTTGATCCAAACGACTAGACAAAAGATCATTACCTTCTCAAATGACGGCCTCGAGCGGTTGAGATTCCACTGACGGATTGAATGATGGATTCGGAACGCGCCAAAGAGGAACCTCATCGTTGTCTTTGTCGGAGAAGAACGTTCGCAACCTCAAGCTTCGAGCAAAATTGTTGAATTCGGTGATGATTGAAGATCGGGAAGTAGGGAAGAGGACGAGGAATGTAATTGAGACTAAAGCCCAGGAGTTGTCGCTCCGCAAAGGAGAGAACCCTCTTGATAAAGTTGTGGATAGCAGTGTTGGTGACCCTGCATTCCACTTGGGAGGGAGTCTTCCTAGTAAAGAGCAAGAAAATACATGTGGATGCCAGATGAGAAACGAGTGAATGAATACATTAACGTTGGCCCATTGAATGAATTTGAATTGTCCCCGTATTAGTCCGATAGTTATCCATCCGTTGGCCCGTCGAACGAATTTTGTCTCATGTGATATCACATTGGGACGCTTCTTATGGCATGTCGAACATACTGGCAAAGTTTGAGAGCAAACGGAAGTCATGTGGACGGGCAACCATCCGTTGGGCCATGGAACAAATTTGGATTGATGGCGTGGTCGTCCGGGACGTGTAAGACATGGCACCAAACACACTGGCAAAGTATGAAAACAAACAAAAATCATTCGCACGGGCAACCATCCATTTCCCCATTGAATGCATTGCTTTCCATCCCCTGGGACTACGGGGTTTGTTGGGCCGTGTTTTGTCCGCTTGTGATTTTTTTTCGGTCCGATTCTCAAAGCACTGGCGCAGGGAGACCATATGCAACGTGCGTGCAAAATTTGGAGACGATCAAAAGTCATTTTGACGCAGAACAACAATTTTCGCCACCCGTTTGCCCTCCAAAGTGTATTTGTCTTCAACTTCCATCACTCTTCATATAAAGTTCTAGAATAGTGAGCGAAGCGATTTTTATTTTTATTTATTTTTTGTCCGAATTTTGGCACGGGCACACAGGTGTGAAGGTTGAATGCAGAGAACAAAATTGACATAGAAACAAAATCATTGCATTGCCGAAACTGGCGATCACAGACATTCCAAGACCAATTATTGAATTAAAATTCATTAGAATCGATTTATTTCAAAATTGGTCGAAGGGGGATTACATCGTTGGGGGGCCTAATGGTTTGTTTCCCTCTTGAATATGAGGGCATGTGTTGGACACGTACTGAAGCACATGCGGGACAAAGTTGTGCGTGAACCACATCCGTTGAATGGGTGCACCGACCGTTCACCCATGAGAGGTTTTTTTTTTTCGCAATGAACAAATCTGGATGAGCTTTGAACGCGCCGTTGGCCCATCGAACAAATTTCGTTTCCTCTCATATTCCTCAGGGACCCGTGACACGGTATATTGAGGATGTCGAGGGAATGTGGATGGGCAACCGTCCGTTGGGCCATCGAACGAATTTGGATTGTTGTCGTGGTCGTTTGAGACATGCAAGACGGGGCACCAAACACACTGACAAAGTTTGAAAGCAAACAAAATCATTCGCACGGGCAACCATCCGTTTCCCCTTCGAATGCATTATTTTCCATCCCTATGGACTGCGGGGCTGGTTGGGCCGCGTTTCGCCCGCTCGCAATGCCCTATTCTCAAAGCACTGGCGCAGGGAGACTATATGCAACGTGCGTGCAAAATTTTGGAGCGATCAAAAGTCATTTGGACGAAGAACCGCAATTTTGCCACCCGTTTGCCCTCCAAAGTGAATTTGTCTTCAACTTCCATCACTCTTCATAGAGAGTTCTAGAATAGTGAGCAAAGCGAACATTTTGTTTTTTTTGTTTTATTGTTTTTCATTTTTGTTTGGTTCGAATTTTGGCACAAACGCACAGGTCTGAGGGCTGAATGCAGAGAACAAAATTGCCCCAGAAACAAAATCATTGCGTGGCCGAAACCAACGATCACAGACATTCCAAGTCTAATTATTGAATTAAAATTCATTAAAATTGCTTTATTTCAAAATTGGTCGACATTGTACCCGATCCCAAAGGAGGGCGGAGCTCCGCCCTCCCGTCGCCAGATTATCCTAAAATCCTTAACCATGGCTAATTCCATAGGGTTCCGACAACTCCTCATTTTTCTCACTATTATTACCACATACATTAGCAGCTCCTCTATAGTTACAATCTTAACTACAATCGCCGCCATAGCGCGCCTCATAGCTTGCGCATCTCCAAGCTGCTCTCTCGTTGCTTTACCTCTCCTCCCCCTCCTCACAGGATTCACCTCCTTCTTGCGCAACTTTCAAGTTACCATTCAATCATCTTAAAGGGGGCTGCTATTTCATGAGCGGCATGAGCATGAGCGGAAAAAAAAAAAGCATGAGCGGGATGAATTGTGTCCACGGAAATAGGGTCATGTGGACTCGTCATAGCAATGAAATGCAACATTTTATTGCAAATTTGGTGGCAAGCCACGTCTATACAAGTGTGTCCTAACTGTCATAGCAGGAATGGGAACTACTCTCCTACACCTTCCGAGGAACTTGGCCCTCCTTCTTCCTCATCCCCCTCATCCCCCCCATCCTCCGAGCTCTGTGATGCATCGGTTGCAGTATGCCTCTCAAAAATGCCGTCCTCTCCTTGGGGGACTGTCCACCTCACCTCCTGGGAATCTTCTGCCTCTTCTCCCCCACTTTCCTCAGCAGAATCCAACACAAATCTACGAGCCCGACGGGCTCTAATAGCTGCTGCCTCCTCCCTCATCTTCATTTTCTTGAGGCTTGCCTCGTCTAAAATCTGCTGTACACGACTAGGTTCGGAACACCTCCTAATGGACACCGAAGCAAGCCGGGCAGCATAAGTAGGAAGGATGTAGTCCCTTTATGGACTAGGCATGAAATCCCCCCTGGCAAAAAAAGGCACGTTCCTCCTGCCCATGAACTCCGGTGTAGACGTCCCTCCTGCCGTACTTGGCATCCTACAGTAAGAACAAATCCACTTCAAGAATGTCAATACCAGCAGAAGCAGAAAGGGTAATAAGAGAGCGAAGGGAGGTGCCTCACGAAATCTGGAGGCAACTTACAATGCGACCACTCACTCGTACACCGGGGGCTCCTCAGCCTCGATCCCAACTTGTTCCTCCCCCTGCTCCTTCTCGGATTTTTCCTCATCCTCCGAGGATGCCTCTTCCTCTTTCGGCAGACGTTCAGCCGTTGCAAGTTCCGAGTTGTTACCATTCAATCATTTTAAAGACGATTTCCAGGTTTCTGCCCTCTACGACTACTCGCCACTCACTTTCTTGCAGGGGCCATCGTTCCCCGTTTCAAGGATGCTATTCCACCTGCCTGCGTAAGGCTCGTTTGCTTTCATATTTTGCCAGTATATTTGACATGTTTCTCAGTGCACCGCCAGCAGGCTTCTGCGCTGCTGCGAGTTCCTGCTATTTTTACGATTCTTAACACAACATCTTCAAGTTTTGTTGTCTGGAGATGGGAGTTCTCCCACCCGCCCCTTTTCTATCAGCTCTGGAAGTATGACACGACGGAGACAAACCATCTTCAGCATACTGCCCTAACTGCGTCAAGCCTATCCAAAGACACCACCCCTGTGTTGCCGCTCGACTGCTCCAGCGTTTCTCACCTCAGTCGTCATGACTCGCTTCCTTGGATTTTTTCTAAAAACAGTGTCGCGCTGTGAAAGAGGTTGCTCCTCCATCCTCCCTCCCTGCATCAGAGAAAGCACTATACTGACCAAAACACATCCGCACTGCAACGACCTTCTTGACCTCTTTCAGCCACTGGCATTGCACAGTGTAAGCTCAGGTGGCCCTCTAGATACCCGCACAACACTGGCAACGGGGTTTGTACTCCTCGGAAGACGGCCCTTCACAGCAGTACTTGGTGGTTCAACATTTGTTTGTGCCTTCACAAATCGTGCCTCTGGTTGCCCCAACACGGCGATAATCTCGACAAAGCTGCTATGCTCCAGCAACACACCAACATGCCATGGGAGCAGAGGCTCAATGGAGTGGAGGGGGAGCGGGCGGGGGCCCGGGCTGGGTGGACGGGGTGGGGTGGGGGTGGGGCCGGGGGGGGGGTGGGGATTTGACAGGCGGGCTCCGGCAGCGCACGGGCGCAGGGCTCAGGCAAGGAGGGCCCACGGTCTCGCGCATTTAACTCCATGTCTAGTGTAAACCAAATTTATACATGCACAATGTTGAATGGCATACGTTATGAGTTAATGTCAAACTGAACGAAAAAGCTAGGGATGGACTGAAACTTCTGGACGGAAACTCGTGAACGGAAACGTCAACAGATGAATGAGATTTGGATGAAGTTTCGATGTAAGATTCTGGCCGTTCGATCGGATTAGGGTAAGAACGGACGGTCATGACATGCTGTTTTAATTTAGGTTTTGGGGGCGCATCACAATCCCCCAAGTGGTCTTCATTTTTCATTGTTTCCTCGCTCTCTCTCTCTCGCTCTACTGTGTCTCGTAATCTTTGAGCCTGTGTACCTCTGTTGCTTGCATTCTAATTGCTTACACAATTCTGAGCCTGTTTGGAGGAGATGGAATGTTGTCAAAAGCTCGGCTAGCCTGTACTGATATACCGCTCTTGCTGTGGCTTGATATTAGCTTCTTTCAGGAACTGAGCCTGGTTTGTCCATCCATTACTCCGATTGATAGCATTGATCTGCACAACGAATTACTTCACCTCAATGTATTTTGTGAGCCCGCTCAATCGCGACTGTAGCAGAGAGGGAGAGGAGACTTTCGACATTTGAAGGAGTTTTGCGGACTCCGGTACCAGAGAAAAATCTTCCTCTCTTCCGTTTTCTATGAGATAGATAATCCGCATAGTCTTGACTACCTTATTCAGAGAACAATGAAGCTAGAGTAGGTTAATTTATCTTTTCACAGACCGTTGCTTCTCATTAGCTAGCTAATTTCATTTGCAATGAACGAGCAGTATTATCTGCATTGGCTGTGAAGGATTTTTTGCACCATATCAAGATAACTCCATCCTTGCATGCGCACCCATATAAGAGTGGCGAAGTTTTGGAACGATGGAGACATTGAGAGGACATTGCAACTCTGTTAATCTGATGTGAATGAGAGAATATTAATGTGCAGCACCTGGTGCAGGAACACTAGTGCAGAGCGTTTCGATTGAGACAGGAGCGGATTGGCGGATGAATTGAGCGACAGGAGTTGCTAAAAGGCTAAACCTCTACTTACACGTAAGTGCTTCGACCTTGTTGATGTGTTTGAAACTAATTTATTTGGTTCTTGAAAGGAGGAAGGTCTCCTAGTGGAAGGTCTCCTAGTTGTTTTCGTTGAGTTTTTGGATCTTGATACTGCCTTCGTTCAGTTAGAGCTAGTACCAACTGTGCCTTGGGAGCTCATGGTCCCTCTGGCCCTGGGGTAGTTATGGTAGAGTACTTCTTGTGTGGCAGATGACTTGGGGAAAAAGCTGTTAACATTGCGGGCTGTCTATTCAGGTCTTCTCCCATCGTGTATCTTAATAAAATACTATCAAGGGTGGTCAGCCTGCAAGATACAGCTCCAGATATGGCGGATACACCGGGGGCTGCTATTTCACGAGCGGCATGAGCATGAGCGGAAAAAAACACTCTAGGTCCTCACGCGAATTTCTCCCCTCCTGAGCGCTCGATCTGTGCCCGTCTTTCTTTCTTTACACCTTGCGTTCGCGGAGTTCCTTCCCGCTGCAGTGCTAGTCTGATAGCAACTCATGGGCACAAGGCGGGATCTCATTTTCATTCAAGAAGGTGGCTCTGAGATTGCCAAGCTCCGCGCTCCTAAGACAGCTGCGGATGTTTTGAATGCTCTACGGCGTAATGGGGATTTGTTTGATCAAGAGGGAGTTCTGCTGCTTGGGAGCGATTCCTTGGACCCAGGAGACTATACCTTTAAGCAGGTTGATGCTCCTTCAACAACAGACACAAGTAAAGGCAGTGGTAAACCCTTCTCCCTGTCATCGGGGTTTTGTCATCGGGATAATTTAGGTTTTCCTGTGGCGGTCTGAGTTTCTTAGGGCTCTGCGGCCTGAGTTTGCTGATAGTGAGGTTTAAGTACTTAGGGTTTGTTGTCACCAGATCGTTTCAAGGTTATTGAAAGCTTTGCAAACTTTGTGAAGGCAGGCAGAAGCTCCACTTGCCTTCATTCCATAAATTTTTGCAAGGCTTTCGTAGCAAGGGTTGTAGGGTATGTCTTCTTGTACTTACTGGAGCTGTTTGTCCCGTAGGTTATGTTTACTCCCGCAGGGTCCCCTAAATCCCCAACGTCCCATTTGGTGTAATTCAGAGGTTGTGTAGATTCTTGGCACCTAGGTTGCTGATGCTGGGATTTTTTCTTGATTCTTTTCATAGCTAGGGTTTGTTTGATGCGTGGCTGCAAATATGAGTAGTATCGTTCAAACCCCTCATTTCTCATGAGTGCCTAGGGTTGTCTTTATTTGTTGCATCGAGTAGATTACTTAAGTTTTTCCTTATCTGGTTATCTGTAGTTACCAGAATTGATTGAAAATTCTGGAGTATGGTCCAATTCTATGCTGCGGCCTCAACCTATCAAGCTCCCACAAAACTCTTGTGAGCTAACAGCAGCATTGTTTCGTACGGATCACGGAAAGCTTCCTGTGTCCAAAATTACCTACTTGAGAGTCCAACACGAGTTGCCTCCTCACGCATTGGTCTTGATCATGGAGGCAAATGATTCAGCGCTCCCTCTGAGGCTATCAAATTTGTTGATCGCCGATGTTGAAACTCTAGTATCAGAGCAGGACGTATCCATATTTGTGGGTTATTGTTTTAAGACGGTGTTCTCTTTGTATGACCGGTACTGCCAGCCTGCTTTGAATGCCAAGCTTTTGTTCAATACTTTTGAAAAGAAGACAGGTACTTCTTACACCGAAACTATTGGAAAACAGCTGAGGCCTGACATGCTTGGAATTGCCTGTGGATGCACTTTTCTGGTTGGTGAGGACAAGCTGGCTGGCTTAGCTGCTGCTAAAGAGGATATTTTGAGAAAGATGAGGCCACTTAGTGCGACGTTTTATGGGGACATTCAAT
This sequence comes from Takakia lepidozioides, assembly GCA_030704615.1. Taxonomy (NCBI): domain Eukaryota; kingdom Viridiplantae; phylum Streptophyta; class Takakiopsida; order Takakiales; family Takakiaceae; genus Takakia; species Takakia lepidozioides. The sequence goes on from CM060734.1 coordinate 63,625,669, forward strand.
TCATTCTCGGCTATATCGCAGCAGGCAAAGACTTCCAATGGGTTTATATCAACAAGGATGGAAAGACGGCAGCTCGAATCAAGCCATGTCTTAATGTCACGAAGCTTTATGACCGCCTCTTGTTGTTAGTCAGCCTTGGCAATGCCTATGAGATCATGAAGAAGATGGTGGAGTCAATCCCGGAAGTGCCAGGCCGGCGGGCAATGTTTTCTGAAGAGGCATGTGGGGATAGGACGATATACTTTCTGCCGAGCAGTGTTCAGAAGGCAATAAGGAACTTCCCAAGGTATTGTATTGAGAAAAGGACCACTTTTGAACTGATTCGGCGGGCCTACAATGTTGCACGAGGGGTCCCTTCTCTTCCGCAGGTAATTTCAGATCCTGAAATGGATCGTAGAGGTACTTATAATATTGAGATCAGTCCGCTGGGCTACTCCCCGATGTTGAGTTCGGAGAACGATATGAAGCTGTTGTCTCGGAACGTGTTAAAGGCTTTGTCTGTCCTGCATGTGGTAAACCTCGTCCATAGGGATATCCGGTTGCCCAATATTGTGCAGGTTTCAGCGGAGGGGTTCATGCTCATAGACCTTGAAACGGTAGCTGAATCTCCATTCAAATTGCCAAAAAAATTTCAAGCTTTTGCTGATTGGAGCAAGGCCATGTTGGAGGACGGCCACTACACTCCCCAGTCAGATTTGTATCAGCTGGGAGTACTTCTGCAATCCCGACATAGCGGTACTGCTCAGAGGTTTATTAGCAGTCTTATGTCTAAGCAGTGGACTGCAGTGGAGGCATTGAAAGATGCTTGGTTATCTCCTGTACAAATTACATGAAACTGTAGAGGCTGACTCCATTGGCTACACCTGAAGTTATTTGGTAAAATGCGGGAGGCTAAAAGAAAGCCTTTCTTATACAGGGAGAGTCCCTTGATCTGGCAGCTCGCTGGTCATCTGGTCGTCTGGTCATCTGGTCATCTGGCAGCTCGCTGGCTATCTCATTTCCCCCCTGAATTCTGTATTGTAAGTCCTAGTACCTGATAAATACTTTGATAAATGTAGCCGAGCCCGCGGGAGTTGTCAATTTGCAATAGTATCCAACTTTTGAAAAGTGGTGGTGAAGCTGTATATATTATAAAACTTTTGATCCAGACAAAATTGGTGTTGAGAGATTTTGGGTTTTCTTGTCGCATCACCAGCAGTGAAGGCAAGAGAGAGCGTGCACAGCTGAAAGCCGTGTTGGGACAGTTTTCTGGTTTTCCTTGGTCCCGTTTTAATGGAGACAAAACCGGCCAGCTTTATGACAGGGGGGCGACGAGGCACTCTAGAAACGCGCACTCTGATTGAGTCCTGTCTAAGTCTGCTGAGTATTGCTACAAAGAACTGAGCTCTATGATCTGCGATGGTCTTGTATAGGTAGGATTTTATTTCTGGTAATTGCGTACACTGATACATTCGTATTTGGTAAACTGTACGGTGACAGTTCAGTACATGTAAGAGATATACACAAAGATCTTTAACCCTTGAGTGCCCTGAGCTGTTTTGGAGAAACCGAAGTTTCTCAGAGCCACTTTGGGTAGAGTCACTTTAGGTTGAGCAGTTTCTGTGGAAAATTTGACTATTATTAGGATCAGACTAACCAGGAAGCTAGCATTGACTACAGTACTGTATGTTCGTAACAGATTCCCCTTTCCCTGTTTCAGTCAACTGTACACAACTAGGATGTCACTGGCTACTTTCTGACTACCAAGCTCCTACTTGGAGTCGTCATATTTAGAGTAGAATATCATCTCCGCCAACTCTTGCAGACTTGAACAAGAGAACTGTATCTGTTTGCCGGAAACTATGGATGGCACTCCTGCTTCCAGTGCATGCTTTTCCAGCTCCTCAAACCCGACTTTCCCATCCTGCAAAGCAAACCAGATCAATATGAGAATATGTTTATCACGATCGCCCCTACAGCACTTGTGTATAGGAGGCCTTCTGCTCCTGGGTTAGGAGGCACGGAAATAGGGTCATGTGAAGTTGGAATGTGGCACCAGTGGACTCGTCATAGCAATGAAATGCAACATTTTATTGCAAATTTTGTGGCAAGCCACATCTATACAAGTGTGTCTTAACTGTCATAGTCGGAATGGGCATTACTCTCCCACACCCTCCGAGGAACTTGCCCCACCTTCCTCCTCATCCTCCCCAATCCTCCGAGCTGTGAGATGCATCAGTTCCACTATGCCTCTCAAAAATTCCGTCCTCTCCTTGGGGGACTGTCCACCTCACCTCCTGGGAATCTTCTACCTCTTCTCCCCCACTTTCCTCAGCAGAATCCAACACAAATCTACGAGCCCGACGGGCTCTAATAGCTGTTGCCTCCTCCCTCATCTTCATTTTCTTGAGGCTTGCCTCGTCACAAATCTGCTGTACACGACTAGGTTCGGAAGACCTCCTAATGGACACCGAAGCAAGTCGGGCAGCATAAGTAGGAAGGATCTAGTCCCTTTCTGGACTAAGCATGAAATCCCCCCTGGCAAAAAAAGGCACGTTCCTCCTGCCCATGAACTGCGGTGTAGACGTCCCTCCTGCAGTACTTGGCATCTTGCAGAAGAACAAATCCACTTTAAGAATGTCAATACCAGCAGAAGCAAAAAATGGTCTTTCAATGAAATAAGATAACGAAGGGAGGTGCCTCACGAAATCAGGAGGCAACTTACAATGCGACTACTCACTCGTAAACCGGGGGCTCCTTGGCCTCGATCCCAACTTGTACCTCCCCCTGCTCCTTGTCGGATTCTTCCTCATCCTCCGAGGATGCCTCTTCCTCTTTCGGCAGACGTTCAGCCGCTGCAAGTTCGGAGTTGTGGAGGGCAGTATCTGACTTGAAGGCGAAGACATGCGTGTCGGACAACGTCCCTGCCCACATTGAAGCACCAAAGGGACAAAGCGGGCGGTTAGTAGCATGTGGCATGCAATTGCAATCGGGCCAGGGGACAAACTGAGCATGTGAAGGCTTACCCGTGCCGCATGTGAGGTCAAGAATCCGCCCTTGGACATCCGAGCACGTCTCCATGAGGGTTTGGATGAAAGCAGGGCTCCGGGTCCGGCTGTACCGCCACGGTTTGTCTGTCTTTTTGTCCTTCGGCATACTGGAGTGGGGCACATAGTTGTAGAGGACATCGTAGGTAATAGGGTCCACAGCGGCATCAACAAGACGACCGTCTTTGTGGAATTTGAACGTAGACCCTCTCTTCACAAAACAATATGCCTCAAACAAGCACATCCAACAAAAGAGGGATCAACTCCAGGGTCTAGTTTAGATACACCACCATATGAAGTGAATGCAATAGATTGATAACTTACACTCTGGCCTTTTGTTCGCAACCCATGTGTATTAATGCAGAATCATTTTTTGAGGAGGACCGGGGTGACACTTTTCGGTGTCCACCTTGCCACAACATTCTCTGTGGTCTTCCCTCTTGTGGCAAGGACCACCATACATCCACCGTCATCCAGGAGCATCCCCGCCATCCCAAACCCGGCTCTCCAGTAGTCCTCAGTAAACCTGTTCCAGGTGGGCACACCATCCAAGCCCTCCAGCAGCTCCCCATTTGGAATATCGAGGAGAATCATATCGTAGGCTCTCTCCACCTCCCCCCCCCCCGCGAGTGCTCTTGCAATCCGTGCTCACAGCCGTGAAGAATTCCATTATGGCTTCCAAACCAGGGGTGTCTTTAGGCTCTGTACCGGCAGCCCTCTTCTTGGCTTTCCCCTTTGGCTCCTCCAGAGACTTGTTGTGTGCCACCTTCTTCGCCCTGGCAGCCAAAGCGTCAAGGAAGCTCTCATTGATGCATTGGATGATGGTTGGGGGTTCTAGCTTTGGCCTCTGCGAAAACGTCAACGCCGAATACCGCCGTGTAAATGGGCACCATTCACTTAGAGCCGTGACAACAAAAGCACATACGACTCAATCATAGGCTTCCAATTAACACAAGTAAGCAAATGAGACACATCTCTCTTGGTGTCAAGAAAATGCTCAGTCATGTCCTGATTATGTCAAACTCATGTCCTGACAAAACCCCGATGGGTGTCCTCTGGAGTGTTGGCTGTATGTATGGCCAGTAACTTCATTTTTGGATGACCTTCAGAGTGCAATTCAGAGTTGGGTTTAGGGTTTTAGGGTTTTAGGGTTTTATGGTTTTAGTGGTCAACAAAAGCTTGCAAAGGTAACAAAAAGTAGAAAAAATATTGGAAAAAGACACTGTAAAATTTAAGGGGGGCCGGTTCGGTCCCAAATACAAATGCAATGGAAACCAAGACAAATGCATACAAAGTGCGCCTATTGTTCCTAAAGGGAAGCTATAAGACTATTATGTCTTATGCAAGGACTCCTGCCCTCACGAGATAAGGTTCTCTAATTGAAGAATGAGGCACTTTCGCTCCAACCGTAAGCTTTTTTATGTTTGCTTCTCCTTGTTTAGCGACAAAAATCTTGCTCACTATGGGCAAGCATGCGCTCAAGGCACTCACAAACATAGGGTCAAGTCTCAACCCCTAGTTGGAAAACTTATATGTCCCACCTTCAAAAAGAGGTTCGTACCTCTAAGGAAGAATGAGAGGGATTACCGCATAAGGTCATCGATGAGAAGGTTAGGTCGGCAGAGGCTTGCGCATGCCCATAGTCCTCTGATCGCTCGAGATGAACTCGAGGGAGGATCAACCAAGTCCCTTCTCTCCGACCATCGGGCGTACGACAGGCAAAACCGTGTAGTCGGGGCTAAATTAGCTTGCCCGACACGATTACCATATACCCCCAGCCGCCTTCCCCATTGTAAGCGGTGGCTAAGATGGCGTCAAACGGAAGGCTCTATACGCCCGTGCTTCGGAAAGAAAAAAGGCCTCGGAAGTATCCAAGGGTTGGGATTCCCCTTGGAGCCGAGCACCCCTTCGATCCAAGTTGCCTGGGCGGGCAAGGACTTGACTCTCGACTTCTCTAAGTGTGGAGACACAAAAAGAGTTAAGATGTTTTATTCCAAACAAGTTTCGCTTGATTGCTCAAGCTCATCAGTGGAACACCAAGAGATGAAGTCCTAAGAGCCAAGCCTATCCTTATATACTAGAAAAGCACCCTCACTATGTGCAAACGATATGGGATAATTCCCAAAGCAATAATAATGCCACTAAAGCACTAATTTAGCCTCCAAGTCAAGACTGCATTAATTAGTCAATGGTCCAAATTAATTGTTGGAACCCTTTGAACACTAGGGCTATCAAAGAGGCAAAATTAATAATGCTAGGGACAATTGCACTACAAAATCATCCTATCATTCTAGATTTCACTAGGAATGAACTCAGCTTTCGCGGATTCCTCCAACAAATCATCGCTCAAGGAAGAAACCGAAGCTCCAGGACTTGCTGAAGCAACTCGTGGAGTCTAGGGTTTAGGGTGGCCCCCAAGTTCAAGGCTCGAGTATACGAAGAGTAGTCGAGCTTAAGGACAAGGGGGGCCCGTTTACCCTCAACTACGCGTTGCGTCTGTTGGTCGAGTAGAGTGGATCTGAGGTCGTAGGAGATCTTGGTGAAGCAACTCCGGATGAACGCCGCCGGATAACCTCGGGCTCCAAGACGTTTGTAAAACAAAAGTCGCAAATGGTTGAACCCTTGGATGGTGCTTTCTCGTATTACGTACCGTTGGAGCTCGCCGATGACGAAAGCTATTTTTTGGTGATGTGGATGCCACAAGGACCAAGGCAAGTATTGATACTTGTTCTGGGCTTTTTGATGACATCTAGTAGAGAGCCGTCGAGTTTGGATGAAGTCGTCTTCTTTGAAGAAGGTGATATCCAAGATGTTGGCGGACGTCGGGCTTATCGCGGTCATGATTTTGATGCCATCAAACATGGAACCGTAGTTCCGTAACCAGGACCGGAGGCTTTTTTCGGAGCCTACCCAGATGCCAAAGCCGTCGTCGATATAGCGCTTAAGATAAAGCAGCTCTTGCTCCGATGGGCACACGTACTCCATGTACATCTCCAACCGACAAAGGAACAAACAAGCATAAACAACTGCAAAATTGCTCCCCATCGCCGTCCCGCGAATTTGGTGCCAAAAACTACCATTGAACTCAAGGTAATGGTGTTTCAAGATTAATCCAGCGAGGGTCATGATCAAGTCTTTTTTGTGTTTGGTGAAATTACCTCCAATAGCACATTCGAGCTCATACAAGCCGAGCTCGGTGATGATGCTGGGATATAGAGATTCCACGTCAAACGTAAAAAGAAGAGCATGCGAGGGGACCTCGAGTTGGGAAACCTCTCGAAGGAGCGTGAGAGAATCAACCAAATGAGTGGGTTCTTTGAGAAGTACCGGAAGGAGTTGGTGATGGAGCCAAATTGAAGCATGCTCGAAGATGTAGTTGTTGTAGGAACAAATGGGTCTTCCAACAAGCACGGGTTTGTGCACCTTTGGAATAAAGTACAAAGCACAAGCTCGAAAGTCCATGGACGACCGAGGGCGTTGGCGGATGTAATTCCATTCTTTGGTGAAGATCACAAACCTGTAGATTGGATGGCAAGCTAGCACCTCCAACCTCGACCAAAGTGGTTCCCACGGTACGGAATCCACGGGACGAAAAACTTCGGTTTCTGAGAGTTGGCGCATTGCCTCTTGCATGTACCAAGACTTGTCCATAAGCACAAGACTAAGATTTTTAGGGATTAGGGTTTAGGGTTGAGGATTGAGGGTTTAGGGTTCACAGAAAGTGTCAAAACAAATGTAGCAGTACAACGCGGATGCATCGGGTGAAATATAAACACAATCCGTGCAAACAAGTTTTAGGGGGTCAGTTATGCACCCCTGGAAAAATTATAGATCCTGTGGATCAAACCTGAAAGGAGAGATCCTGATAAACAGGAAACTAGAAAAGAAGTATGCGAGGTGTCCTGAAATGCAACTACAAACCTATGCAAGAGGCAAAAGTGCGTATGAGAACTATTTCACTGGATGCACAGGAGAATAGAACCCTATCTCTGTTTTGCAAGAGAATGGACACACCAAGAACAACTTAGATGCAGATCTCACATAAAGCGTCAAAACAAGTGTAGCAGTACAACGCGGATGCACCAGGTGCAAGATAAACACGATCCGGGTAGACAAGTTTTGTGGGAGCCAGTTATGCACCCCTGGAAAAAGGTTTAGGGTTTAGGGTTTACATAAAGCATCAAAACAAGTGTAGCAGTACAACGCGGATGCACCGGGTGCAAAATAAACACGATCCAGGCAAACAAGTTTTAGGGGGGCCAATTATGCACCCCTCACAAGTTTAGGGTTTAGGGTTTAGGGTTCACATAAAGTGTCAAAACAAGTGTAGCAGTACAACGCGGATGCACCGGGTGCAAGATAAACACGATCCGGGCAAACAAGTTTTAGGGGGGCCAGTTATGCACCCCTGGAAAAATTTCAGATCCTGTGAATCAAACCTGAAAGGAGAGATCCCGAGAGACATGAAACTAGAATAGAAGTATGTGAGGTGTCCTGAAATGCAACTGCAAACCTATGCAAGAGGCAAATGTGCGTATGAGATCTATTTCACTGGATGCATAGGAGAATAAGAACCATATCTCTGTTTTGCAAGAGAATGGACACACTAGGAACAACTTAGATGCAGATCTCACATGCACTACTCGAGAGGGAGTTTATGGCATGCCGTATAGACACAGAGCACATAACAATGCAGTGATCTAAAGCAGGGGATGCAAACGCATCTAAAACTCGACAACTTCAAAGGGTGAGACCACGAGTCAAGATCATGCAAAGTAGTGAAGCCAAATCTTTATAAACCCCAGACTAGTTTCGCTCAGCGCGTGAGCTCATCAGTGTGAAAGAAAAGGAATGAGATACAAACCCCACCCCCCGCTTATATACTACTAGGAGTGAACTGCCTCGTGTGGACAATCTTCCAGTGGATGTCTCGTGAGGAGAAAAACCATCCAACAGATGTCTCGTACGGAGAAAATCGTCCAAAAAGTCTCGGTGGGAGAAAGTCATCCAGTGGATGAAAACAAGTTCTCGACAAGAGAGAACCAGATCCAAAGAATAAAAATCAACCAAATAGTCAATTGTATATCTCTCAAATACAACTAACTCCGTGAGTTTATGACTATGCAACAACCAATTATGCTGAAGTTAGAGCATGTTGTGCAAAGTCGTAAGGGCTGAAACCACTTCAAAAGGAACGCAAAACTCGTAAGAGCTTTGCACACGCAGACCATCGTGCAACCATCGTCTTGCTAAAGCCTGCAGCTGTGTTGTCCTGAACGTGTCCAACCACGATCCCCACCTTCCGACCTCCAAGAAGAAACACGGCTCGGTCTTCGTATTGTTGCCTCATCAAATGAATGAGCATCTTGGTCAAAAGAATGAAGATCAACATCTGTCTCCATTACATGAAGGTGATTTAAAGATGTGTTTGCAGCTAACACTGTAAGAAAGTTTAGGGTTCACAAATCGGACTGCTTGACATTCCACATTCGGGAAGGAGAAAGTGACAATTATATTACATTCATCTTCTTGCACCCTATTTTTTTGTGAGGAATTATACACTTGGTGGTGCCGCACCGCTATGGCTCCAGGTGCATTTTGGTGCCGCAATACATGAGAATGTGGTTTTTGGCCGTGAATGGTATGCGCATGCTTTTTTTATTTTGGTTGTTTATAAATGGATCCGAGTAAAGCATACATTGTGTGGAGATACACGGGCATTGAGGCCTATTTCAACGCCGTTATTGGTCTGTATACTGCATAGTGCTTCCTTGTTACTGCTCTTCATTCGATTTGTGGTGATTTCGTAGCCCATCCTAGCGTTTTTGTCCACCTTTATGAGAAGACTCCAATTTGCTACCAATACATTGTCAGTGTTCTGCAAATGTGATGCCTTTACAAGATTGCTAGTTTTGTGTCCCAGTGGGAAGGGTCCTACTGCACATTCCAGCATTTGCATACTGCACCTTATGCAAACAGCAATCCATACAACAAAGGACACGTCCCAGCATACTGGCAGTGAATTGCAAAAAACCTTAACAGAAGATTATCCAAGCATGTATATTCCCCATATGGCACATGGAAGCTACTTGATTTCTGAATCAAAATGTATGTGCCATGAGTGTCGGCGAGTCGAAACATATCTACTCTAGCATGCAAGACCTATGGTCCCCTCGCCCAAGAAGAAGGAACTCGAACTGGCCTCTCAAGGACCTCCTGAGTAACCGGGTGCCGATATTTGAACAAAATGACAACGGTTTCTGTCGCCCGGTTGAAACTAACGAGGATGTCGTGTTTATCGATAGCGCCCCCTTGGTAGAAGGACATTTTCACAGTGGGCCCTGTGTTCCCCTCCTCCTCATCCTCATAACTGAAGAGAATGTCCCCACTTTCCGAGCCAGTCCGTCCACGTGTGAAGTTTTCACCTATGCACTCATCATACGTCCACTCGCAACAATTCCAGCGATACAGCAACGTTGTGCGTGATCTGTTCGGCTCCCACTCAAGCGGAAAGTCCAGGTCCATGATGCGTAGGAACCACCTGCTCCCCAGCCGGGGTCCAGGAGAATCGTGCAATCCTGGAAGAAACTCCATTGCTCTCAGCTGGACAAGACGAGGATCGTCCTGGTAAACATCTAAGAAGACAATGATGTCGTCTGCTTTCGGGACAATGACTCCCGTCTGGCGTCGATAGATGTGATTCGGGCACGACATGGCCTCACGACACAGCAAGAACTCAGAGCAGGGAGGAGATGGGCACAACAGAAAAGAGTGAAGAGCAAAATGAGAGCGAGGCCGGCGGAAGAGGGATATATCATTGATGCAATGCCAATGTCGTATGCGGCAGAACTTCTATTTCCTCCGACATGTGTGCTTTTATTAGACAAATCCGCACCAATTTCAGGAGAGTTTGCAAAACTCCCTCACCGTAAGGCGGGTATTTGCTCTCCGGAGCCCAATTTCAGCGCCGTTATTGGATGGACTGCGAAAGCTTCAGCCGAGAATTTTGTTTCCGGAGCCCAATTTTTGCGCCGTTATTGGTTGCACTGCCCAGCCTTCAACCGGGTATTTGGTTTCCGGACCCCTATTTCGGCGCCGTTATCGGCTGCACTCCGGTGGCTTCAGCTGAGTATTTGGTTTCCGGGGCCAATTTCGGCGCCGTTATTGGCTGCACTCCGGAGGCTTCAGCCGGGTATTTGGTTGGCGGAGCCCAATTTCGGCACCGTTATTGGCTTCACTCCCGAGCCTTCAGCCGGCTATTTCCTTTCTTGTGCCCAATTACGGCGCCGTTATACCCAACCTTCCTACACTTCTGCAACTGTACTATCCACGGTTATAGGTCGCCATTGCGTTTTCGGAGTCTGCAAATCCGGATCCTAATTCCGCTTGCATCTCTGCCTCTGGGATAATTTCGGTGCCGTTATTGCCCAGAATTCAGTTTTTCTATGACCTGGCCTGGCAGTCCATGACCCTGGGCTCCAAATCATGAGCGGACACTGGTACTTATGAGCGGAGTGCTTCCAGCATGAGCGCGGAAATCTTCGAAAACCTTCTCTTCTTATACTACTTTCGATTATTTGATAGTTTTGGGCCCGAAAACAATCTGCCGAAATTCGAAGTGTGTTACTTTGCGGCTCATGGGTGAGCCATGCCCGCTCATGAGCTCATGAATAGCAACCCCCGGGGGCCAGTTATGCACCCCTGGAAAAAAAATTCAGATCACGTGGATCAAACCTGAAAGGAGAGATCCTGAGAGACAGGAAACTAGAATAGAAGTATGCGAGGTGTCTTGAAATGCAACTGCAAACCTATGCAAGAGGTAAAAGTGCGTATGAGAACTATTTCACTGGATGCACAGGAGAATAGAACCCTATCTCTGTTTTGCAAGAGAATGGATACACTAGGAACAACTTAGATGCAGATCTCACATGCGCTACTCGAGAGGGAGTTTATGGCATGCACTATCGTATAGACACAGAGCACATAACAATGCAATGATCTAAAGCAGGAGATATAAACGCATCTAAAACTCGACAACTTCGAAAAACTCAACAACTTCAAAGGGTGAGACCACGAGGCAAGATCATGCAAAGTAGTGAAGCCAAATCTTTATAAACCCCAGACTAGTTTCGTTCAGCACGTGAGGTCATCAGTGAGAAAGAAAAGGAATGAGATACAAACCCCCCCGCCGCCCCCCCCCCCGCTTATATAGTACTAGGAGTGAACTGCCTTGTGTGGACAATCTTCCAGTGGATGTCTCACGAGGAGAAAACAACAAATGTCTCGTACGGAGAAAATCGTCCAAAAAGTCTCGGTGGGAGAAAGTCATCCAGTGGATGAAAACAAGTTCTCGACAAGAGAGAACCAGATCCAAAGAATAAAAATCAACCAAATAGTCAATTGTATATCTCTCAAATACAACTAACTCCGTGAGTTTATGACTATGCAACAACCAATTATGCTGAAGTTAGAGCATGTTGTGCAAAGTCATAAGGGCTGAAACCACTTCGAAAGGAACGCAAAACTCGTAAGAGCTTTGCACACGGAGACCATCATGCAACCATCGTCTTGCTAAAGCTTGCAGCTGTGTTGTCCTGAACGTGTCCAACCACGATCCCCACCTTCCGACCTCCAAGAAGAAACACGGCTCGGTCTCCGTATTGTTGCCTCATCAAATGAATGAGCATCTTGGTCAAAAGAATGAAGATCGACATCTGTCTCCATTACATGAAGGTGATTTAAAGATGTGTTTGCAGCTAACACTGTAAGAAAGTTTAGGGTTTACAAAAAGTGTCAAAACAAATGTAGCAGTACAACGCAGATGCACCGAGTGCAAAATAAACACAATCCGTGCAAAAAAAATTTAGGGGGGCCAGTTATGCACCCCTGGAAAAAAAATTCAGATCACGTGGATCAAACCTGAAAGGAGAGATCCTGAGAAACAGAAAACTAGAATAGAAGTATGCGAGGTGTCTTGAAATGCAACTGCAAACCTATGCAAGAGGCAAAAGTGCGTATGAGAACTATTTCACTGGATGCACAGGAGAATAGAACCCTATCTCTGTTTTGCAAGAGAATGGACACACTAGGAACAACTTAGATGCAGATCTCACATGCGCTACTCGAGAGGGAGTTTATGGCATGCACTATCGTATAGACACAGAGCACATAACAATGCAATGATCTAAAGCAGGAGATATAAACGCATCTAAAACTCGACAACTTCGAAAAACTCAACAACTTCAAAGGGTGAGACCACGAGGCAAGATCATGCAAAGTAGTGAAGCCAAATCTTTATAAACCCCAGACTAGTTTTGCCGAGGTTAGCTATTTCATGAGCATGAGCGGCATGAGCGGAGTAGCAAGACAATTGGTTTTCATGAGCAGAAGTATAAATTTCGAAAATAAAAAACATTATAAAACATTAATTTAATGGAATGTGTCAGAAAAAACAAATATATTATTCGGCACCTTGAAGGGGAAATTGTAGTTTTGAGAGTTGTGCTCAAGATATTTCGTCTTCCACTCATGCCAATTCCTAGCGACATGTGCAAAAATGGTGCCGAATTTCACGGTAATAGGGTCCATAACCGGAAAGAACCGCGACGTATTTCGCGGTAATAGGTCTCTCTGGCGAAAAATGGTGCCGAATTCTGCGGCTATAGGTCCCCTCATGACATGTGTGTAAGCCCAAAATTTGGAAATGTGGCGCCGAATTTCGGTACATGGTGCCGGGGATTGCAGAGATGTTGGGCAGTTCTGGGCCATGTAACTGGAAATTCGGCGCCATTTTTCCAGACATCATTCCCGAGCATGTTCGGACTTTGCCAGTTTTCGGCCCAAAATAGGGAAATTCGACGCCATTTTTCCAGACCCAGGGGTACCAGTGCATGTTGGGACTTAGCCAGTTTTCGGCCCAAAATAGAGAAATTCGGCGCCATTTTTCCATAAATGGCCCCACAACTGCTTCTGTTGGATCTCAGTTTGAATGGAATATTGCCTCATTCCAGGAGCTTTGGGGTGCATTTCATTACACTGCAAAAAAAAGTCTGATACATGAAAATGCAATTGAAAATATCCATATGGAGGATTCCCTTTGCGCTATCAATGATTTCTGGAATTTCTGGAGGAGTTTGTGCAGCTCGTTCACGCTCAACGCCGGTGCATGAATAAAGTCATCAATAGTCACGTTCATCCTCAACCTCTTCAGGTAAATGTAATACAGATGCTTGCACGGATAATACTTTGAACCCTTCTTTGCTTCCATCAACGAGAAGTCCGTACAATTGCAAGTCGGCTCCACTCCAATCGTAATTGTGTATACATCATCGCGTACAGCCGAGCCGGCCGCCATCCGATAAACACGCCCAAGGCCGGGTGGGGGTATGTCCACGGAGCTCTGAATAGTGCAAGCCATCCCAAGAGCATTGGCAATCCGAGTCTCATTCAATTTGTTGGGAGGGTGTCGTCTCTTCACTCTTCCGAATCGCATTGTGGGATGTGCAGAATTGTCCAATCCATCTCTACTAGACCGAGCAGTCTGCAATGGCTAGGTCTTAGAAACTGGAAATTCGTGGGTCGGGACATCTGTGCGTTGCACCATTCGAAATCCTGCTGCAGATAGAGCATTCGCCTCATTCTGAGAGAGGCTGCAACCCGGTGCAACAGGCCAGACACCCGAAGGCTCTGGCATTCCCTGAATCTCGTATTTGGGCTTGCCAAATACACAGGTCATTATGTCGTGCCTACAGAACCAAAACGTTTGCATTGTGGCGTGAGCAAATGTGGGAGTCAAAAATCTGCCGCTGAAACAAGGTGCAGGTACAGCACCGTGTGGGTTCCTCCGAATCATCTCACCACAGCGTGCTCTCGTATCCACCCGAATGGCGCAGCACTTCCCTCGAAATGCCGGCAATGTCCTTGCAATTCTCAACTGTGACTCCGACACTCTTGTCTCCACAATGGGTATGTTGTATTGCATTACCACAGATGGCTCGTTATGTTCCTCGGGCACGTGCCCTGTGCTCAAAGGAGATGGCGATCTTGAACGTGCAGGACTTGCGGTGCTCGACGAGACCTTCTCGGGCAACATCACGGGACCACGAGGGAGCGTGCGAATATTCTTGTCAGCTCGCCATGAATCCTCTTCCCCGCCAGGTGCCTCGTCAAGTCTTCGTCTCACTGGACGGGTATGAACATCTCCTTCCAAATGTTGGCCTCTTCGAAGCAATGGCGTGTCCCGAAGGCCCTCTCGCAAAGCCGCCGCCCACTTCCGAGGATTCTTCGATCTGGAGGCAGTCCGCATCAGCATTTCTTGCCTGTCCGGCCCCAAGCCCACTGTTTCCCTTTCAAGAACTCGTTGTACCTGCATTGCTGCATAATTGACCTCACAATGTCCTCCGTTGTGGCAGTGAGGATGTCCACCAGATGCGCCGCAGAGGAGGCACGCCAGGAAGAATGCACTGATTCGGCCATGTTTGTCGTGGGCATGTCGGTGTCGGAGTCAAGACACATTTCCTGCACAAGCACATGTTGAGGTTACAAGCAAGTTACAAATAATGCCAAGAATAATATTCAACGGGACGCGAATTCGTGCAACTCACCTCCCGCATATAGTCGCCGAACTGGAGGAAACGATAATGCCACCATGCTAGCCAACTGACCATTGCTCCCTCGTCTGATTTCCTTACAGCACCTGACGATGTCCACCAAGCCCGTATACATGCAAACTGTGTCTCTGCATCATCCAAGGTGGGAGCGCGCTTCCACGCAAGACACATGGAACGGTGCTCCTCTTTGAAATCTGGCGCCACGAGCCTGGTTGTGTACTGCGAAAGGCTCTGCAAAAAATGGAACCCACAAGATCTCTCCTTGCCTTCCATGGGAACATTGGGGTCTTGCCCGTACGTGAGGAAAGACACAAGGAATGGCAGCAATACCTTGTCAAATCTGAGGGTGATGGCTGGAGAAAATTAAACAAGAATTGGAAGTATGGGAGCAGCAATCGCATGAAGAAAAATCTGCCTGAGAGGCTGAAGAGTGAAAGGGAGGAAGACAGGCACCTCGCTTATGAAAAGTGGAAGGGCAGGGTAGAAAACCTGATGCCTGAAATTGATGGGAGCTCGTGGGAGACTCTGCCAAGAAGACTCCAATCAGCTGCTGCCAACAATCGGACCAGTGAAAGATCGCCCTTGGCTGGCGCAACACCACGAAATAAGTGCAGCCCTGATAGCATGGTGAATGGGGCACCAACAGAGCCAGAAAATGAGATAGAAGGAGGAGACTTCCCTGCCAAGAAAGTCAATGACGGGCCTGCAGTGGCATGCAAGGAAAGGGACACCGTAAGTGTTGCCAACAGATGCAAATCAGTGCTCATTCATTCAAAGCACCACGGGAGATGAAGGAAAAGACACCTGCAGGGACGTTGAAGCATAAAAGAGGAGAGCACTTCACTTGGGAAGAAAGTGAAGCATTGGAGAACGAGGCTGATGACTGGCAGTCTGAAAAGGAAAGGCGGTTGTGGGAAACCCTGCCAAGACAACCATATGGAGAGAATCAAGCAGGTGGGAACTGCCCTTCATTGGGGTGGTGCAAACAAGAGCAAGACCAGAAGCTGAACCACATGAGAAGATAGTGTGTCATCACAGATGGAGACCCTGGAAAATGCTCTGCCCAGGAGATGAAGAACATTAGGCAACTAGAAACGTGGGGGGCTGAATATGCTCTGCAGTCAACTTGGCTTGTTGAATGCTTGCATAAGAGATGAGGGGTTGTTGTCAGTACACGGCATTGAGTTCATCAAATCCTACAACAGCCCACCATCGCTGCCCACTGCTTACAAACTGCCACAAAAACAGTTTCACATGACTTACAGATGATTGGTGGAAGGCAAGGCCCCTCGCCATGGGCCAGATTAATTGTATGTTGCAGCCCAGAACAACGACGAGAAGTCATCTAGGGCAGCAAACCCCATCTTGGCAGCGTCTTTTGTGTGAGAGAAGTCAAGCTGAACTTGCTCATCATATCGAGTGGGATGGACCAAATGTAAAGCTGCCAAGCCAACCACAATCATATTCGCACTCAAGCAACATAAGCTGGAGCCATTTTCAGATTATGAGTACCCGTGTTTTAATAATACTCCTTCTTCAACTTGCGGTGAACGGGCAGAAAACTTCACAATGTGCAGCAGATTAATGGACCAAGATGCGGAGCTGAATTGGGTATCCAGTTAGGCAATGCTGGTTTCAAAACCCCGTTCCATCCCTGCGTTCGAAGATCTGGCTTGAATGGGCACACTCCGGCAGTGGAAGGCTCACGGAGTAATGAGTTTGGGCTAATATGCATGCTGACATGCCATGCCGGTGCAAAGAATGGCGATTGTGATCTCAAAATCTGCCCTTGCATTCAAGCTGATTTCTCTCTCGAGCACAGCCGCCTTGTGGATGTTCCAGCCAGTGTCCAAAAACAGCTCAAGTGCAAGACAACAACATCAGCAAGGCATGGTTAGCTAAGCAAGGTCATGGTGGAGAGGCATTTGAACTCTCTGAACGTAATGTGGTCAGACTTCACCCCCTCCCACATCAACTGCTCATAGGTCTCCAAAACCTGCAATCCCCGCCCCTGTTGTGCATGTCCTGCGATCATCACTTTCCACGACACCACATTTCGCTCAGCCATATTGTTGAACACTCCCTATCTAGAAGGGTATTCATGTTCAGAATGACATCTACCACAATTCCAGCTTTGACGATGCAACCATGGACCTTTTTGCCCTTCTCCAACAGGCTCGCACATGCACTACAAACACAAACAAACGTAATGTGCTCGGGCTTCACCCCCTAGACCCACATCATTTGCTCATAGGTCTCCAAAACCCGCAATCCCCGCCCATGTTGTGCATGTCCTGCGATCATCACGTTCCACCACACCACATTTCGCTCAGCCATATTGTTGAGCACTCCTTGTCCACAAGGGAATGCTCCCACGTTTGGCATACATGTCGACGAGGTATTGTTACATCTGGTACAGTTCCAGCTTTGACGATGTCACGATGGACCTCTTTGCCCTTTACCAAGTCTCCAGGGCTGCCAGGTTTGCACATGCATTGCAAACACAATGAACGTGACCCGGTCAGGTTGCACCCCTTCTCGCAACATTTGCTCATATGTCTCCAATGCCCTCATCCCGCACACATGCTGGCCATATCTTGCGAGATTCAGCGTGTTCCTTGAGACAACATTTTGTTCAGCCATATTATCAAACTCTCCCTTCGCAACTTCATAGGTCCCCAAAACCTCCATCCCACGTCCCTGCAAGCATCGCACTCCACGACACTACATCTCGGCAAAACAGGCTGAAATAGCTCGAAGAAGAAGGTGCCCTCACCACATTGTCCTCTACCTTGTGTCATGACCCATTGCGGATTAGACTGACCATGAACCCAATAAGACCTCTTGTGCGTGCTGCTTGTATCTGTAGTCAGGTAATGTGGGATTGGTTCGTAAGAACCACCACGATGCAGCTGAGTGGGCAGAGATTAAAATATGGGCTGCTAAGACCAAGCTGATTCCCCCAAGAACCTTGTGATCATCAGGAAGGATACCAAATCATGGTACAAAGGGGAGCCAAGACCCCACATTTGCACATAATGCGCCCTTGACGCCATAAACGCTTGCAACAACAGGACATGGGCCTCGATTTGGTCTTCGTCCTTCTCGCATCACTTGTTCGTCTCTCTCTCAAGCCTCCATCCCTCTCCCAACACTTAGACAAATTCAGGCAAAGGACAAAGTTACTCTTCCACCCTTAGATCATTTTACATCCGACGATTAGAACAATCTCTACGAGCCACACAAGCCCTCAAATACATTAAAATATTCCATGTCCTAAGCTATGTGGAGCACTTATAAAAATTCCATTTTTGAATAGGGTGTGCAATGAATGCCTAGTTGTTAAGAGTCGTTCTCTAGTGCTTAAAACCACTTATAATTGTTGTTTTAAAAAAAAAACAATTTACGGAATTGAATTAAATTGCCGCGAATATTGTGCCGACTGCGGAGTCATTGATGCAACTTCTATCCGCCATTAGAAATGTGAATTTATCCGTTACGACTGTGCAGTAGTAACAAAGTTGTTCCCTCAGTGATTTTGGACATGCAGTCGATTCGGAAAAGACACGAATGCTTCTAGTGAGT
Source organism: Takakia lepidozioides (assembly GCA_030704615.1). Lineage (NCBI taxonomy): Eukaryota > Viridiplantae > Streptophyta > Takakiopsida > Takakiales > Takakiaceae > Takakia > Takakia lepidozioides. Next base: position 63,643,889 of record CM060734.1, read on the forward strand.
TGTCTGGCCTGCATACTGCACTATAATAGCCAACATTTATGTTCTAAGTTCAAGTACATGTTGTATGTCTAACCCATAACCTCATCACAAAATAGCACTTCCCTCTGTGGAAGAGTTCATCTGACAGTGAGGTGACATTACTAGTGCAAAACCCAGAATGTCCGAACAAAAGTTAGGCATAAAACCCTGAATTCGTTTCCAGTTTGTGACATAGGTGGGGGGAAGGGCAGTCTTGGTACTACTGATATTTAAGTCCAAAAGTGGGACTTACCTTCATATAAATAATTAATTCAGGTTTTCCACATTTCCTCCAGCAAGCTCTTCACGCAAACATCAATCTGCTGTGTGCGAGCTTCCTAGCAATTAGACCCCAGCAGGACCCAGGCTTTATGTTCAGCCTCAAGATATTGCAATTTGGTGAACAAAGATGCAGCAACTATGTACCTCATGGTCATAAAGAGCGTCACTCTCTAGCTTTTTTGGGGGACAATGGCATGCATGGAAAGCCCGTATAGACAACCATTGTTGAGTGCCATTGCTATGCTAAGAAAATCCACAAAGCTCAAGACACCAATAGTTAGGAACTACTGAACTGAAATTTCTTCTATTCACCATTCAGAACAACAACAGACCGCGTTCCTCCCTCGCATACTTTCCGAACATGCCAGTAAGTGCCAAAGATCTTGTAGACTCCCTCTCTTGCTCCTTGTTCGGAAGTGGTACCCATGCAGCTGCTGGTTTTATCCCAGATTCACCTCTCATCCTTGCCTGGGGTTTTGCTTGCCAAACAACCCTTGTGTGGGGAACTTCAACGAAAGGCAACATCTCATTCTTAGCTCCTGTCGTTGTACCTCTTTGCAGCAGTCCAAGCCTCGGGTGCCTCACTTTCTAATTGCTGGGTTGCATTCTTCGACCGCCAACCTTTGACAGGAAAGTGTGCTCCATCTTCCTCATCTTCTACTGGTTCCCTTGATGCTTCACCTCGTATGTCTTCCTCCTCATGTTTTAGCAGCAGCTCCCATGCTTGAATTGCTACTTTTCCTCGTAGTTGATCTTGTGCTTTCCTTTTTCTCCGTAGCTTAATCAACAGTTTTGTCTTGGCAGCTCCCTTGCCATGAGTGCCTTGTCTCACTGCATCTCCCTTGGCTGCCCACCATCCGTGGAGTCTTTCTTGCACTATTCTGACCCTCGTTGGCATGCACTTTGCTGCGATGCCCCACATGTATTGCTGCTCCCTTTAATCATCAACATAGTGCTCCAGAGCCAGTTCCTCATTGTTGACCAGTTGACCTTCTCAGCCCTTGGACCCCATTTTCCCTTCTCCCATGTTGCCTCGTCTTTCTGTTTCATCATTTGCTTTACTTGCACGATGTTGCTTCTTCCCTACAACTCATCATGTGTTGTGGCTCTTTCCCATGTTGCACTCACTCCCATCATACGTTGTGCAGTTGATAAGACTGAGATGAGTTGATACAGGATAGGGGGAGGGCTTGCTGGTGTATGTTGTCCAATAGGCCCCATGCACAGAGTCAAAGCTGGAAGTCAGCCTTGCAAGGACCCAAGTGAGAGAAGTCTGGTGGGGGTAGCATCTTGGGGGATGGCAGTTAGGGCAATGTGTGTCTAGGGCAATATATGTCATAGCAGCGGGTGATGTGCTGCCAATTTTGAGGATAGAGACAGCCTGTAAGCTGTAGATTTGTATCAGTGGTTTCTTCTGACACATATTGCTCCCAGTTTGCCACAACCAGTTGTTTGCGTTTGTAGTGCATGTGCGAGCCTGCTGGGGAAGGGCAAAGAGGTCCATGGTTGCATCGTCAAAGCTGGAATTGTGGCAGATGTCATTCTGAACAATACCCTTGTGGATAGGGAGTGTTCAACAATATGGTTGAGCGAAGGATAGAGTGTAATGACTGCTAATGAAGGCACCTTCTTCAATTTCACCTTATTTCCCCCTCTTATCAGAATTGTCCCTAATTATTCATGTTTGAATTCTGCAAGTTAGCTGGTTGAGTGAAGCTTTGATAGTTTGGAGTGACTTTGACATGATTCTGCCAATGTGACAACAGGAAAGTATCAGAAACAAGTAACACAAACGAGGAGAAGTTGTGGAATGAATATTTTTCTGACCCCAGTCAATGGTGGGACAATCGAGGCAAGAAGGTGAATGTTTGTTGGATTATAGAGAGTAGCAGATGCAATTGAGCGTAGGAACTAGTGTGATAAGTTGAGTTGGGTGCTTCCTAGAACAAGTCTAGGCTGTCATCGTCAACTGCTAGCAACAAGGCAAGGTTGTATGCATGATTTCGTGCGAGGCATGGATAGCTGAAGGAGCAAGGATAGAGTGTGGTTGCAGATTCACCCAAGAGGGCCAGACTTCAAGCTCCAGATTAACTATGAAGCTACAAGAAACCTGCATGGGTAGATGGTCAACTGGCAGCAACGGCACAATTGATAAAATCAGACATTGTTAATGAAGACATCTTCTTCAGCACATTTCACCCTGTTTTTCCCTCTTATCAGAATCGACCCAAAATTTCCATGTTGAATTCTGCAAGTTAGCTGGTTGAGTGAATCTAGTTTGGAGTGACTTTGACATGATACTGCTATGTGACAACAGGAAAGTATCAAAAAACAAGTAACAGACATGAGGAGAAGCTGTGGAATGAATACTTTTCTGCCCCCAGTCAATGATGGGACAACCGAGGCAAAAAGGTGAATGCCTGCTACATTTCAGAGAGTAGCAGACGCAATTGAGCATAGGAACTAGTGTGATAAGCTGAGTTGGGTGTTTCCGAGAACAAATGTAGGTTGTCATTGTCAGCTACTAGCAGCAAGGCAAGGATGAATGCATGATTTGTGCAGGGGCATGGATAGCTGAAGGAGCAAGGATAGAGTATGGTCCAGATTCATCCTAGAGGGCCAAATTTCAAGCACAAGATTTACCTATGACTCCCTGTGGATCAATAACTACAAGAAACCTCCATGGGTAGATGGTCTATTCCGTGGAACTCACTAAAGTCTTGCATTATGAGGATCAGAACTGCTTGACAGCTTACTTGCACGAGGCCTTGACCCTTAGGCAATCCCCAGAGCAGCAGTAGCTTTTGGGCTGCTTTTTTACTTTGTGTTTTTCATTTTGTCCCATAAGCTCTTTGAGCTTTCCGCAGATGTAATAAAGTACCATTTTGTTTCATTTCATTCATTTTCATTTCATTTTGTTTCATGGCATGTCTTTCATCGTTTGTGCATTTCTAATGCATGATTAGTTTTCTTGTATAGCATTACTAGTCGACTCACTACAAACACCAAAACTCCAAAGCATGAATCACTATGAATGATTGTTCAAGTAATTTCGAGCACTTCATGTAAAGTAGTAAAGCAGTGGTTGCGCCAACTTCCGCAGTCGCAATTGCCACTGGGCATGTAGCACTGCAAGTTATGTGGTCTACTACCACGTGGCGCCCTGGCCTGTGGCCACGTGGCAGTAGTGGTGCTCGTCGTGGCCCCGCCACGTCGGCGTCCACATCGTCGTCCACGTCCGCGTCCATGTGTCACCGCGCTTCGGTGAGTCGGTCCACTCATCCGGAGGGAAAAGTCAAAGTCAGCCCAAAAGGTCAGACACACGGGCGGCCCGCCTGGTTACGTCATGTGGTTCTTCAGCATTAATCGCATTAATCGTTGAGCAGTTGTTCGCGCGTCTGCGTCCTTTACCACTCCAATCATTGGATGTCCAACCCAACTACCACGTCTGTTGTAATTAGTCGTTTGTAACTTCCAGTCGATCCCAATTTTTTGACTTTTACGACTCAAAATGAGTCGTTACCCCAGTGGTAAATGACACGAATGCTTCTAGTGACTCTTAGTTTGTTCTTTTGTAGTTTGTTGACTTGACTTGAGCTTTTTCGGTGTCTATCTTTTCTTTAGCCCCACAACTCGAGGTCGTGTGTAATTGGAATGTTTTTAGAGAGGTCTATCGGGTAGCTCCTCACTCTGCCTATTTGTTAGGAACCCTTGCAACTATTTGTGAGGGGATGATAGAGACGCAAACATAGTCTTCACTGATGGACTTTGCCAATGGTGTGTTTCCTTGCAATGATACATGAGTATAGATGGAAGTTAAGAGCAGATGGAGCCTGGGCTGCATGTTGAAGATACAGAGAGCTCTCGCATTTCCCCATTGCTAGGGTTTGGGTTTGTTCTTCTTTTTATCTCCTGTGGTGCTGATGTGATCATTTTGTGTCATCAATGTTACCTATCCCCAGCTCGACCAACAGACAATTGCTTTGCAATATGGTCGGTCCAGTGGCTTGAAATACTGTAAGTGCTGTGGCAAGGGAGAAATTTGCAGAGGTTGAGATTTCTTCTCGGGGAGGTCACTCCCTATCTAGTTTCCTAGGCACGTGAGGCAAATAGGCATTTTCTATGGGGGTATTAATTTTATTTTCTGGATTTTTGGCCACCCTATTATTACATAATTTTGTAATATGACATATTTTCTTGTAGGCTATATTACTTATATTTTATAGCAGATAACAAATATTGGACACCCTATATTAACCTGATTTTTTTTTTTAAAAATACGGGGTAATGAATTTTTTATTTGCTAGAAACAAATTTATCCAAAGTAGATGCATCAGCATCATTTAAAGTATAAAGGTTTTGAGCAAAATCAAATCTCATAGTAACTGAAGTAATAATCGAATTTATAGTTATCCACTTGCTGTCAGTTACATCATATTTGAATTTCAGATGCCCTCTAGATTTTGAGAAGTAGTTGAGAAGCACCATGATTGTTGTGGCTGGTTTGTTAAGGAGATCAACCGGTTGTCAAGAGACCTCCCACCTGCTCCATATCTTTCTGCTCATTTTTTGTATTCTGCCTATCCACCATGTCTCTCAAAACCTATGGGCCGCCATGTTTGTGTTGCCATCCTTCTCTCTCAATCTACGCTTCTCCATTGTCACGTCCTGCAAGCTTCAAAACCTATGGGCCACAATGCTTGCACCACTGAGCGCACAACCCTTTCTTTCTGTCTGTCTAGCACAATGTCACCACGAATTGCAGCCGACAGGAGAGAGGGAAGCCTAAGGTTGTTGTGCACATGCGCCTACGCCCTCTCCGCTGCGTGTCACTGATCGACACGCGTCCATTTAATTTATCTCCATACTATATTAGTTTTAATTTTTTTGAAGAATCCGTCTTCATTTTGGACCCTATATTAATTTAAATGTGGTGCCGCCAATATATTAGTACCCTATAAATATATTCTAAATTTTATTTTCTCAGAATTTTGGGCACCCTATATTTTTTTGCACGTCAAGTGGTAATATTTGGAAGTGACCTCCCTTTGGATTTCTTCTTTCTATGTAAGATGAAAGGATGTGTCATGTACCATGCTGGAACTAAAACTGTTTCTCAGAACAAATGACATTGCTCCAAGAGTCTAGGTGTTTATCCTCATGGCATTTTGTAGGACATTAGAGAACCAATATTTGTGCAGAGGTGAAGGGAAGTTAGAGTAACTGTTTGATTGCTTTTGCAAGAGATGGTGCTCGATGGCGGTGGCAAGGGATTCCCATTTCTCTCCAAACTGGTGTACTGAAGATGGAGGGTTGGCTGCCTCATCAGAATTCAAAAGAAAACTCGCCATGTCTGTCTGATTCGAGTTATGCTAGGAGCTCCTGAGCTTTTGGCGGTCGTGATTTTGATGTCATCAAATATGGAACCATAGTTCCGTAACCAGGGCCGGAGGCTCTTTTCGGAGCCTACCCAGATGCCAAAGCCGTCGTCGATATAGCGCTTAAGATAAAGCAACTCTCGCTCCGATGGACGCACGTACTCCATGTACATCTCCAACCGACAAAGGAACAAACAAGCATAAACAACTGCAAAGTTGCTCCGTCCCGCGAATTTGGTGCCAAAAACTATCATTGAACTCAAGGTAATGGTGTCTCAAGACTAATCCAGCGAGGGTCAGGATCAGGTCTTTTTTGTGTTTGGTGAAATTACCTCCAATAGCACATTCAAGCTCATACAAGCCAAGCTCGGTGATGATGCTGGGATACAGAGATTCCACGTCAAACGTAAAAAGAAGAGCATGCGAGGGGACCTCGAGTTGGGAAACCTCTCGAAAAAGCGTGAGAGAATCAACCAAATGAGTGGGTTCCTTGAGAAGTACTGGAAGGAGTTGGTGATGGAGCCAAATTGAAGCATGCTCGAAGATGTAATTGTTGTAGGAACAAATGGGTCTTCCAGCAAGCACGGGTTTGTGTGGAATGAAGTACAAAGCACAAGCTTGAAAGTCCATGGATGACCGAGGGCGTTGGCGGATGTAATTCCATTCTTTGGTGGAGATCGCAAACCTGTAGATTGGATGACAAGATAGCACTTCCAACCTCGACCAAAGTTCTTCCCATGGTACGGAATCCACGGGACGATAAACTTCGGTGTCTGAGAGTTGCCGCATCGCCTCTTGCATGTACCAAGACTTGTCCATAAGCACAAGACCAAGATTTTTGTCGGCCGGCTTGATGACAAGGTCCGGATCCGACCTCAATCTTTTGAGAGCAAGTCTCAAGTGTCTCGGCAGACAAGGTCGTGCATTGCGGGCGATTTGATCCAAACGGCTAGACAAAAGATCATTACCTCCTCGAATGATGGCCTCGAGCGGTTGAGATTCCACTGGCGGATTGAACGATGGATTCGGAACGCGCCAAAGAAGAACCTCATCATTGTCTTTGCCGGAGAAGAACGTTTGCAACCTCAAGCTTCGAGCAAAATTGTTGAATTCGGTGATGATTGAAGATCGGGAAGGGGGAAGAGGACGAGGAATGTAATTGAGACCAAGGCCCAGGAGTTGTCGCTCCGCAAAGGAGAGAACCCTCTTGCTATGTCAACGACGACTTTGGCATCTGGGTAGGCTTCGAAAAAAGTCTCCGGTCCTGGTTACGGAACTACGGTTCCATGTTTGATGGCATCAAAATCATGACCGCCATAAGCCCGACGTCCGCCGACATCTTGGATATCACCTTCTTCAAAGAAGACGACTTCATCCAAACTCGACGGCTTTCTATTAGATGTCATCAAAAGGCCCAGAACAAGTATCAATACTTGCCTTGGTCCTCGTGGCATCCACATCACCAAAAGAAAGATTTCGTTATCGGCGAGCTCCAACGGTACGTAATACGAGAAAGCACCATCCAAGGGTTCAACCATTTGCGATTTTTGTTTTACAAACGTCTTCGAGCCCGAGGTTATCCGGCGGCGTTCATCTGGAGTTGCTTCACCAAGATCTCCTACGACCTCAGATCCGCTCTACTCAACCAACAGACGCAACGCGTAGTTGAGGGTAAACGGGGCCCCCTTGTTCTTAAGCTCGACTACTCTTTGTACACTCGAGCTTTAAACTTGGGGGCCACCCTAAACCCTAGACTCTCCGAGTTGCTTCAGCAAGTCCTGGAGCTTCGGTTTTTTCCTCGAGCGATGATTTGTTGGAGGAATCCGCGAAAGCTGAGTTCATTCTTAGTTAAATCTAGAATGATAGGATGATTTTGTAGTGCAAATGTCCCTAGCATTATTAATTTTGCCTCTTTGATAGCCTTAGTATTGATGTTAAAGTCAAAGGGTTCCAACAATTAATTTGGACCATTGACTAATTAATGCAGTCTTGACTTGGAGGCTAAATTAGTGCTTTAGTGGCATTATTATTGCCTTGGGAATTATCCCATATCGTTTGCACATAGTGAAGGTGCTTTTCTAGTATATAAGGATAGGCTTGGCTCTTAGGACTTCATCTCTTGGTGTTCCACTGATGAGCTTGAACAATCAAGCGAAACTTGTTTGGAATAAAACACCTTAAACTCTTTTTGTGTCTCTACACTTAGAGAAGTTGAGAGTCTAGTCCTTGCCTGCCCGTGCAACTTGGATCGAAGGTCGAAGGGGTGCTCGGTTCCAAGGGGAATCCCAACCCTTAGATACTTCCGAGGCCTTTTTTCTTTCCGAAGCATGGGCGTATAGAGCCTTCCGTTTGACGCCATCTTAGCCACCGCTGACAATGGGGAAGGCGGCTGGGGGTATATGGTAATCGTGTCGGGCAATCTAATTTAGCCCCGACTACACGGTTCCCCTTGTCGTACGCCCGATGGTCGGAGAGAAGGGACTTGGTTGATCCTCCCTCGAGTTCATCTCGAGCGATCAGAGGACTATGGGCATGCGCAAGCCTCTGCCGACCTAACCTTCTCGTCGATGACCTTATGCGGTAATCCCTCCCATTCTTCCTTAGAGGTACGAACCTCTTTTTGAAGGTGGGGCATATAAGTTTTCCAACTAGGGGTTGAGACTTGACCCTATGTTTGTGAGTGCTTTGAGCGCATGCTTGCCCATAGTGAGCAAGATTTTTGTCGCTAAACAAGGAGGAGCAAACATAAAAAAGCTTACGGTTGGAGCGAAAGTGCCTCATTCTTCAATTAGAGAACCTTATCTCGTGAGGGCGGGAGTCCTTGCATAAGACATAATAGTCTTCTAGCATCCCTTTAGGCACGATAGGCGCACTTTGTATGCATTTGTCTTGGTTTCCATTGCATTTGTATTTGGGTCCAAACCGGCCCCCCTTAAAATTTACTGTCTTTTTCCAATATTTTTTCTACTTTTTGTTCCTTTGCAAGCCTTTGTTGACCACCTTGAACCCTAAACCCTAAACCCTTGGACCTGCAATTTGATGGGGTCATAGCCACTCCACTTTTGATTTGGAAATGGTGGGTCTTGGGGCAAGCAAAATTGGATAAAGCTAGGTTTTAATTTGGTCAAACCAATTTTTTTCTCACTTTTTCTTTGGGACCTGATATTTGAGGTCTGGGCCAACGGTATAATCTCACAATTGCCACGGTGCAAAGCCCCTACCCTCCCAGGTGTGCTGGGTAGCATTGTCGGTGGCTCCAAAGAAACAATCCATGGATTGAAGATTCTTTATATGCGCACACATCCCATGCTGCAACTAGCAAGTTCAACCATCCCAAACCAGGTAGCTCCAACACCAATGTGTGACCCCCAAACTCTTAGTGTTTTCCTTGCTCACACTTTCAGGGCTGATCAAACTGTCACCATCTGTATCGGGGTCATGGTTTGCAGAGGGCTGTTGCAAATCATTGTTATGATTCTCCAGGCAACCGTCTCCATTTTTCTCACATCCAGTAGCATCACTGCTCGCCGCCACCCCTTTTCGGCTTTCATCCACATTCTCCGGGAAGTGCCTCTCCTCTTCCCAACTTCTTCCTTTACTCCCTATCATAATACACCAGCCGCCGTACCAACCCATCTGGGTCCAAAATCTGGTTATCTGGATGCTGTAAGAAAACTTCCTCTGACTCTCGGGGATGCAAAACCAGCTTTGACTTCTTCACATTGCCCCCCCATTGCCTCCATGCACGCAATTGGAAACTTCATTGCCTCCATGCACGCAATTCGGGCCTTTTCAAACAGCATGTCTTTGTTGGGTTCCACAATTGGACCATCATGCTGACCTTGTAGTGCCAACGTTTTGTAATGGAAGTTGAGGATTCGTGCAAACCCTCAAAACATCCAACCAGCCAACCAGATAATTGGATTCGTTTTGAGTGTAAGAACGGAAGCAAACGGTCAACCAATCATAACAGTGTCTAATATGTTCCCTGCCGCACAGCGTTTCTCTGTTCTTGTCACGAAGTCCCACCAAGCAATCCACCCATTCTACACACTGTCGCGCGGCTTTTACTCACCCATCCCTTCGCTATCCGAGGCGGAAACTCCAAGATAGAAGAGTTGGAAATCTCTAAGTACTCAGCCCGCGCAGAACAATTAGTCATGACCTACAGGTAGTGTATCATGGGGGTGTTTCCTATTTGTTTCCCTTTCCGCATTCATGTTAGCTACCTTACCATTGATAATTAAGTATCAGTTTGCTGGGGGTTGCTATTCCATGAGCTCATGAGCGGTGAGCTCATGAGCTCATGAGCGGGCATGGCTAACCCATGAGCCGCAAAGTAACACACTTCGAATTTCGGCAGATTTTTTTCGGGCCAAAAACTATAAAATAATCAAAAATCGAAGATTTCCGCGCTCATGCTGGAAGCACTCCGCTCATGAGTACCAGTGTACGCTCATGACTTGGAGCCCAGGCTCATGGACCGCCAGGCCAGGTCATAGAATAACTGAATTCTGGGCAATAACGGCACCGAAATTATCCCAGAGGCAGAGACGCAAGCGGAATTAGGATCCGGGTTTGCAGACTCCGAAAACGCAATGGCGACCTATAACCGTGGATAGTACTATTGCAGAAGTGCAGGATGGTTGGGTATAACGACGCCGTAATTGGGCACAGGAAAAGAAATAGCGCGCTGAAGGCTCGGGAGTGAAGCCAACAACGGTGAAAGTAATTGGGCTCTGCCAACCAAATACCCGGCTGCATCCTCCGGAGTGCAGGCGATAACGGCGCCGAAATGGGCCCCGGAAACCAAATACTCGGCTGAAGCCACCGGAGTGCAGCCGATAACGGCGCCGAAATTGGGTCCGGAAACCAAATACCCGGCTGAAGGCTGGGGATTGCAACCAATAACGGCGCCGAAATTGACCTGCGGAAACAAAATTCTCGGCTGAAGCTTCCGCACTCCATGTAATAACGGCGCCGAAATTGGGCGTCGGAGAGCAAATACCCGCCTTACGGTGAGGGAGGACTTGCTCTCATTTTGCTCTTCACTCTTCTCTGTTGTGCCCATCTCCTCCCTGCTTTGAGTTTGTGCTGTGTCGTGAGGCCATGTCGTGCCCGAATCACATCTATCGACGCCAGACGGGAGTCATTTTCCCGAAAGCAGACGACATCATTGTCTTCCTGGATGTTTAAGGGACGATCCTCGACTTGTCCAGCTGAGAGCAATGGAGTTTCTTCCAGGATTGCACGATTCTCCTGGACCCCGGCTGGGGAGCAGGTGGTTCCTACGCATCATGGACCTGGACTTTCCGCATGTGTGGGAGCCGAACAGATCACGCACAGCGTTGCTGTATCGCTGGAATTGTTGCGAGTGGACGTATGATGAGTGCATAGGTGAAAACTTTACGCGTGGACGGACTGGCTCGGAAAGTGGGGACATTCTCTTCAGTTATGAGGATGAGGAGGAGGGGAACACAGGGCCCACTGTGAAAATGTCCTTCTACCAAGGGGGCGCTATCGATAAACACGACATCCTCGTTAGTTTCAACCGGGCGACAGAAACCACTGACATTTTGTTCAAATATAGGCACCCGGTCACTGAGGAGGTCCTTGAGAGGCCAGTTCGAGTTCCTTCTTCTTGGGCGAGGGGACCATAGGTCTTGCATGCTAGAGTAGACATGTTTCAACTTGCTGACACTCATGGCACATACATTTTCATTCAGAAATCAAGCAGCTTCCCTGTGCCATATGGGGAATATACAGGCTTCGATAATCTTCTGTTAATGTTATTTGCAATTCACTGCCAGTATGCTGGGACGTGTCCTTTGTCGTATGGATTGCTGTTTGCACAAGGTGCAGTATGCAAATGCTGGAATGTGCAGTAGGACCCTTCCCACTGGGACACAGAACTAGCAATCTTGTAAAGGCATCACATTTGCAGAACAGTAACAATGTATTTGTAGCAAATTGGAGTCTTCTCATAAAGGTGGACGAAATTCACATGTAGCCATGGCGATGCGGCACCACCAAGTGTATAATTCCTCACAAAAAAATAGGGTGCAAGAAGATGAATGTAATATAATTGCCACTTTCTCCTTCCCGAATGTGGAATGTCAAGCAGTCCGACCAGTATCCTGCCGTAGGGCCTTGTGCAGCTCGTTGAAACTCAGTGTTGGAGCATGGATGAAGACGTCCACTGCGGATATGCAACTCATGCGCTTCATAAAAATGTAATAAAGGTGTTTGCAGGGGACGTATGCTGCATTCCTCGATTCCATAACAAGGAAGTCCTCACAGTTGCAAGCTGGGTACTGTGAAACCGTGATTGCATACACGACACTGCGCGCAGCAGACCCGGCTGTTGACAACTGAAATATGCGCCCCATCCCGGGGTGAGGAACATCCTGCAACCTTGCACTATGCAGGGCATTGCAAGAGCGTTGGCCATCCTGGTGTCGTTCGCCTTTGTTGGTGGCCGCCGTCTTTTCAGTTTACCCCACCGATGGGTGGGCCAAGCTGCGGGGTCACCCACCGGTATGCGGGGCGAAGAGCTTCTCGTGGGAGGAGGATGACGATTGGGAATTGGATTTCGTGGAACGTCTGTCCTCTCCACCAGTCGAAACCCTGCACTTCCTAGAGCGTCTGCCTCCTCCAGGGTAAGATCTGTACCAGTTGCCACAGGCCAGACTGCCGGTGGTTCAGGCATGCCTTGTACACCATACTTGGGCTTGCCGAACACACACGACATGATGTCGTGCCTGCAGAACCAAAACTCCTTCAGTGTGGCCTCCACAAACTTTGCGCACACAAATCTCCCTGTGAAGCAAGGGGCAGGCACACCGCCCTGCGGGCTCCTCCGAATCATCTCATTGCATCTCTGGTTGGTGTCGACACGAACAGCACAACATTTGCCACGAAATGTCGGACGGGTCCGTGCAATTCTCCACTGCGAGGCCGACACATCTCGCTCCACGATTGGAATGTTGTATTGGGTAACGAAAACAGGAGCAACATGCCCATCCTCGGCATGTTGTCCCGAGTCTGGCAGCGATTCCATGGATGCTGCAGGAGAGGGGGTACGAGTCCTGCTTCGTGGAGGCGTGGGACGCAACATCGTTGCGCCCCGAGGTTGAGTGCGGATGTTCATATCTGATCTCCATGAATCCCCATCCCCTCCGGGCATGTCCTCAATTCTTCTCTTCACCGGCCGGCTGCGGACATCGCCCTCCAGGCAGTTCCCCCGACTGTGTAACGGCGTTGACCTTATAGTTTCCCGCAATGCAGCAGTCCATTTTTTGGGATCGGTCGAACGATGCGCCGCCCTCATCAGCATCTCCTGCCTGTCTGGTCCGATACCCCATTGCTTTCCTCCCAGAAACTGGTAGTAATGAGATTGTTGCATGATGGCCCTCACAATATCTTCTGTTGTTGCTGTCAACATGTCAACGAGATGTGCTGCAGAGGAAGCACGCCAGGAAGAGTGCACCGATTCGGCCATGTTCGTCGTCGGCATATCCGTGTCATCCTCCAAGCTCATGTCCTGTTGAAGGAAATTAGATATGTCACTGATTGTGGAGAATGTCCAAGCACAAAACAGAACAATTGTCAAGTACAGAAATGTGTTACCTGTCTCATGTAGTCTCCAAACTGGCGGAATCTATAATGCCACCACGCAAGCCACGTTTGCAGTTCTGGCTGATCTTTCACATCCACTGCCCCTGAAGACACCCACCAGGCGCGTATGGTTGCAAACTCGGTCTCCGCCTCGTCGATGGAATTCGCATTTTTCCACGCTAGGCACATACTGATATGATCCTGCCGGTGGCGTGACGCCACGAACCTTTTCGTGTTTTGCGTCAAACTCTGCATGAAGTGGAACCCGCAAGATCTCTCCTTTCCTTCCATTGGAGTCTTTGGGTCGTCCCCATATACCCTCCTAACTGCAGCCCAGTTTGCCTGGGCATTGTCAGCCATGAAGCCCCTAAAATCGGGAGGGGGCAACTTGGCTCTCGCCATTTGCTCATTAATTCCGCGCCACATATGCAACTCCGAATCTGTGTCTTCTCCCTTCATTTCGCAGATAGCAATGGTCATCAACTTTCTGCAATGTGGGTCGTATACATGTGCCCCCATTGTCACCCAATCGTGGTTGGTAATTCGCCGGATGTGGTCAAACATGACCCAACAATTTGAGAGGTCTCCACTGGTCATCCGCTTCACCAAATCGACGCCGCTCCCCGGTCCGCACGTTGACATCTTAAATATGAAGCACCTGTCCGTCTCCGAGCCTTGACCAGGAAAGAAGCTGCCTTGGATGAAGTCGTAGCCGCATGTGCGTTTCACTTCCAAGATGGAGTGCATGTCTGATCCTCTTCCGATTCGTTTCTTGCAGCTGACAATGTGGTTCCTGACATTGGGGCTGCACACATGGGAGACAGCTTCCAGCAGGTCCTTCATGTCCCCCTCGCCCAGCTTCTCTCTTGTGCTTCCGTCCTCCGACATTATTCTGCCAATTGCAATCCTATGTGCCGATGCGAGCTGTATCTGCTTTGGTTTTGCACCCGGCCTCAACCTCACCTCCTCCTTGATAATATCCTGGGCTTGTTGAAAAGCGACTCTGCAATTGCCTCTGGCGAGGGGGTGCTCATGCTTTCCGATGTGAATGCATGCTCTGGTGCACGCTGGGCCGACGGTCCCGACGTAGTACTGCTTGGCGTTGCACACTGCCATGCACGTAGGGGCTGCGTTGCAATGGGCACACTTGAACGTCCCTGCAGGAACTCTACCTTGAGGCCAAAATGGGGTCGACGAATTGCCAATCCAGTCAGTCTCATTCCTGGTGCCTTTGCTAGTGTAATGGTAACATGTGCTCGAGAAACATTTAAGATGCCCAGCACACAATACATATCTCACTCGAACTCCATCACCCAGGTTGGACGATGAAGTTTTGGTGACACACCAAGGGTGGCCGTCATGTTTCCTGTTCATTCCTGCGAGCATGCCGTCTGGGCCTGCGCCTGCCGGCACTGGAGGGAACTCGTAGATAGCATTCCCATCCACAACATCAGGCAAAGTTTCCACAGAATGGATTGGAGTTTTGTCGTAATCAAGCCTAAGAAGGTCACTGGAGCGGGAACCCGTTGTCTTCATCCTCCGCAATATGTCGATTACTGAGCGGACGGAAGTTGAGTCGGACGGTGTATGCTGAACACTCCTAGTGACGGACGACTTCGAAACATACGATGGAAGGACCATACAGTCTTCATCGTCACTGGATAAGTCCTGGACGACTGTTTCCCTGTTTTCCTGGATTTCCCTTTTCACATGTTTGGGCTTCTCTGCTTGTGAAGAGGTGCCCACATCCTTCACATCTTGCACGCCAGACCCTCTTGTGGAAGGAGGATCAACCAAGTTCCAGCGTGGGAACTCTTTAGGCACGATTTCACAATGGCACTGTACCGGATGGATTCAGAAGCTGGGAGCCGCCACTCTTTGCCTTTTCCGAAATCTGCATGCAGAATGACGGCACTTTCCACAAAATTTCCATAAGCATCCTTCGTCTCCTCTTCCAAAAACACCGTTCCAGGGCGGAGCCCGAACTTCACACACAAGTACTGCTCAGTGACAATCGCAAATCCTTGGTCGCAGGGTATTTTAGCTTTCAGAGAATCAGGATGGAAGTACACGTTGACCCAAACACGGGAGTCCATTTTGAAGACGGGACCTCTCGGTACGCTCCGCAGCGAAGTCCTGCAATGAGAAGAGTGTGTCCTACCTAATAACACAAATGATTTTCTGGAGGATTCCGTATCCAACATGATGGGTGATCAGTGCACGTAAAGATGAAGGTGTGTAACGTACGTTAAAAAAACGGACGAAAACAGCAAGTTCACATCGGATATTTGGTGCCTGAATTGTAATGTACAACCACTTGGGGTACAATAAATCAGGCCTTCCCATGAATTTCGGCACCGAAATCTGGATGAACATCTCTGTCATGTAACAGCTTTGGAAGCCAAGGGATGAATTCTGGCAACAGAAATCGTAATTTGTTTACCTCATTAAACTGACCAAGCACCCAACGGATGGATTTCGGTGCCGAAATTCGGATGAACTTCTTCTTCATTAAATTGTATCTGCACATATGGGTTGAATTTAGATGCCAAAATACGGATAAATGTGTTCCTGATTACTGTCGTGATTGACCACGTGTCCGGATATCGGTGCCGACTTCCGAATGACAGTAATCCGATTCGGCAGAATGGATGTATTTCGGCGCCGAAATTCATTCTTCATCTCCTTTTCCGACCCTAATTCTGCTGCCCTGCGTATGGATTTCGGTGCCAGAATTCATCGGAAGTCCTTTCTGTTTTTATTTTTCTTTGCGACAGATGAACTTTGGCGCCGAATCTCATCCAAGTACTCACTTTTAATTTCCCTTTTTCTTCGAGAGCAATGAATTTCGGCGCCGAAATTCAACCAAAATCCTCCCGATTTTTATTTTTTCTTCGCGAGCATTGAATTTCGGCGCCGAAATTCAGTCCAAGTCCAGGAGATATTTTTTATTTTCCTTCGCAAGCAATGAATTTCGGCGCCGAAATTCATCCGGAGTCCTCCCGAATTATTTTTTTTTCCTTCGCGAGCAATGAATTTCGGCGCCGAAATTCATCCGAAGTCCTCCAGAAATTTTTTTTTCCTTCGCGAGCAATGAATTTCGGCGCCGAAATTCATCCGAAGTCCTCCAGAATTTTTTTTTTTCCTTCGCGAGCAATGAATTTCGGCGCCGAAATT
The DNA here is from genome assembly GCA_030704615.1 of Takakia lepidozioides. NCBI lineage: Eukaryota > Viridiplantae > Streptophyta > Takakiopsida > Takakiales > Takakiaceae > Takakia > Takakia lepidozioides. The sequence continues at coordinate 63,660,361 of CM060734.1, forward strand.
TAGCCGACTTCATCCCTCCAAATTCTTTTCAGGGTTTTAGCGCCGGATTTCGGCGCCGAAATTCATCCAATGCCTTCCCTCCAATATTTATTTTTCTTTGAAATGGATCAATTTCGGCGCCGAAATTCATCCTTACTGTCCGCAATGAGTAACTCTAATATTACATTTTCTATGCGACGGATGAATTTCGGCGCCGAAATTCGTCCAAACCCGGCACTTACTTTTTGCTTTTGGATGATAATTTTCCGTAAATCGTTGGAAATACCCCGTTCCGACGAATATAGCAGGAATATTCTGCATTTAATGGAGAAATCGGCATATTAAACCACTTCTGTCAAAATTAATTGCATTTTAGCCGTTTTTTTTCATTTGAAACCGACAGTATCCATGAAGTGGTCTTTTTCGCACGGGACGTTGCCGCACATAAAGTATAATTTCGGCGCCGAAATTATAGTTAAATGTCCAGAAATGGCAAGTCCAACAGGCATGGACAGCATCCGTCAAGGGCAATAATGGCGGCAAAGCATAGCATCGTGCCGATTTAGTCTTCGCTCTGGATGAATTTCGGATGGATGATTTCACCTCGTCTACGCGCGGACGGACATATTCGTAATGAATTTCGGCGCCGAAATATGGATGAAATGTGCCGAAGTGCAGCCGTTTCCGTTGTCCCGGAATTAATTCCGGCTCCGATATCCCACCGACAGGTTTGCTCATGACGAATGAGGACTTGGGAAGCGATGAATTCGGCGCCGAAATTTGTAAGTTTGTGTATGAAAGCACTTGAATAGGATGAATTTCGGCGCCGAAATTCATCCGTCCGCTGATGAAACGTACCGACCTGACTGTTGAATGTTATATGCAGGGGATTTTCATGGCGGTTGGGTTTCATGATGTGCAGATATTTCATTCAATGCCGGCTGCTCCGGGAACCGCATCCGGTGAACGGAACGTATTTCGGTGCCGCAATTCGGATAAACCGTCATACACTGGTGGCTGGAACTGGCACGCGTCGTGTTCCAGTCGACTTCATCCGTGCGAACGTGTCAGGGGTCACAATCTCTTCATCACCCATACGGCAGAAAGTGGTGGACGGTGGCAACGCTTCGGGAGACGTGGCTGCTTACGCATCTGCTCGTGCATAGTGGTTGCATGTTCCACCGCTTCGCTCTCTCGCTCCTTGCCCTTATGCAGTGACGTTCTCCTGCGTTTCCTCTCCTTATGCGGCATAGTGGTAGCATAGAGTTTGTGGAAGGTCAGGCGACTCCGGCAAAGAGGAGGACGCGGGATTTTGGGAAGCCGCCGACGACACGACTTAAGCTCCGTCTCATGCATGAAATGCAGACGTCGTTATCCGGAGACTCGGATCGCCCACCAGTGAGAGATTCGTGCTTCGGATGTGAAGCACTCCATACGCAATATTCCTTTTACACCTTTGTTTTGGCGTGCAGTGTCTCATGTTTTCCTGTTTGTTTGACATGGGAGCTGGGGAGGGATCGCAGGGGGGCGAGGCAACACAGTCAACTTTGGATACTCCTGCCCGGGTGCTGCGCTCACAAGGTGGAAGTGCATCGAGGCAGACGAGTCCTCATTCAACACCTCAGATATCGCCTCCGAAAAGCCCACCTAGAACTCGGAAGCCGAGAAAGCAGAAGGAGCCCATGGCTTCGCCAGTAAAACCCCTAGGGAGACTGGAAGCGGAGATATTGGGTTTGCAGTCAATTTCAGAAAACACAGATGCGGTGGAGGCCGCTGGAGATGTGGGAGTCGGATCTGCAGAAGGGCGGCCCATTCAACTGACAGAAGGAGAGGACGATAACGTGGTACGACTTGGCGACGATCAGAACCTGCTGGAGCTTGCGGAGGAGCAAAACCTGCAGGACAGTACACAGGCTGGTGAGAGGGGTGAGGGAAGTGACAGAGGTGATACAAGTAAGAAACTGGTGGCGGGTATGCTCATGAGCGCACGAGACATGAACATAGCAGCAAACAGGTTGCTGGCAGAGACTCATAGCAACATAGGCCGCGTTTTGGGCTCCATGGTGTATCCCGAGAACCTTAAAGTTCCTTTGTGTCGCATGGTAAGCCTTCCAGTTGTAAGGCAAGCACTGCCAGGGGATATCGATCGACTGAAGCACAACTTCAGAGAAGGGTACAGACGGAGGTCGGCAGCATTCTACGTTTCCATTGAGAATGACCAGGGTGTCACAAGGGGCCCCACTGCAGAGGAGCTTCAGAATTGGGGCCCCCACTGGCACACTGTTAATGCCGAGTTTGAAGCCTATCTGAAGACTAATCCCACATTCGCACACATGGAAGGGAAGATGTTCTTCGTTTGGGACGGGAACCACATGATGCTTGCCTGGACAGAGTACATTGTTGAAATGCATCCGCAAGATATCAGTTGGCATTACATGGTGGACTGCATTGTCGTGAAGGTGGACGTCAGGGACAGAGGACTGTTGAAGGGTGCCATGGCGGATATAAATCTGTAAGTATACAATTACATCCTTGTGTACTGCCTATTGCGGCGCCGAAATAGGCAATGTTCACCACTGTCATGCACTCTATGAACTGGAAATTGGATTGCTGTGCCGAAATCATATTTTCATGTTGTTTTTTTTCTCCAGGGTAACAGAGAGGGCCTTCGTGGAAACTCATCTGGCACATACGCTCTACAGAGTGCAAGAAGTGGGGACAGCTCCGCTGACGGACTTCCAAAAGTCCCTCGATCCCGAGCTGTACAGGAAGTCCCTAGTGAAAGCAGATCGCACCTGGTACCGACCAACACTGGACGCCATGGTGGAGATCCTCTATTCGGTGAGGTTCATCTCAAATTTCAGTATCAATTTAATGTTATTTGTTGCAGGGATCCGTGGCCTGACTGTATCTGCTGGGTATGGGAATGCAGACGAACATCAGGGATGACTTGGCCTATGCCAAAAGGCAGTTCTTTGAGAATGATGCCCCCAACAAGGCGGACGCGTCGATAGAGAGTTATATTGTGCAGGCAGGGAAGCAATCCCGGACCAAGTACAGGTCCAAACTTGTTAAGCAAGTTGCAATCGTTGACCCTGGTCTTGGTGCCGAGTTCCTGGCGGAGATAGGACTGCATTACTCCAGACCCATGAAACCGGAAATGTCCATGGAGAAACTTCATCACATCGCAGTGTCCTGTGTTGAGCCGGCGGAGAAGGTAAGCATGTGTTTATTCTTGTTTTGTGACTTCTCGCGATTCTTATGTTGGAGCTCTTGTCTGACCGATGTGAGGTGGCTGCAGACGAGGTGGCTGCGAATTTGGAACGGCCATACAAACACGAAGCTGCTGTACCACTTTCCCATCGAGCCAACAGACGACAAAATGAACGACTGGCTCAATGTCATGACTTGGTGGCATCAGGTATAATTTTCTCCTATTCTGTGTTGGACATCGTCGCAATTTCAAAATCATGAATGTTTTGGAAACCTGCCATGATGCAGGTACTGACCCACGCCCAGGAGCAATTGGACTGCAACACCACCACTTTCAAGTTACAGATCGACTGGACGAAGCCTGAGACAATGGAGAACTACGTGCAGTCGTGGCGAGGGCGCTTCGCAAACCTCTTTTTCAGAGAAATTGCAAAGGCAAGACGCAGCGTATACATCGAAGAGCAGGAGGGTGCCGACAAAGCGGCAATGCTGGCAGGTACATAAACTTTGCACTCATTCCGTCCGGAGCCATTCAAAGGGTTCCACCATTCTTCCTGGCGTGGAGGACACCTGGAGGTCGTGGAACGATGTACACAGAAGTAATGGCGAAGGAGTGGCATGCCGAGCATTTGGTAAACTGGTATGTGGATCTCCCAAGTGGGACCGTTGACCTCTCGGAGGTTAACTTGAAGAAGGAAGCGAATGCCAGGGCTATGAAGGCGCAATTGGATCCCCAACCAGAGGACGCGGAAAGACTGAAAGCAGAGGAGGCAGCCAAGCAGAAAGCACTGAGAAAGTCAGCCAAGGCGGCAGCGTTGGCGAAGGAGCAGATGGAGAAGCAGGCAGCTGAGCAGCCCAAGGACAGGAAGAAAAGAACGCGCAAACAGGGGCAAGAGACGAAGACCCCCACACCCAAGAAGAAGAAGCAGCAACACAGTCAGCCAGATGAGGAGGATTCGGACGACGATTTCCAGCAGGAAAACACCCAGGGGGCCACACCTCGTCCGAAAATTCACAAGGGCCAGCGCTCCGGGGGGTCGGCTGCGAAGAGATCACTATACGAGGATGCACCTGGCAGACCCTACCATGCGGTGCAGATTGCGGGCAGGGAAGTCCTCAAAACACCCACAATTGTGGAGTGTGTTAATGAAAATTTCCTAACTGCTCTGACCAGAAGGCTGGAGATAACGAGTTTGAGGAAGGCGATCGAGGCCCACCAGGGGAAGGGGAAGAGGAAGGCCACTGGCAATGATATGGAGGACACTCCTGGCTACACAAAGATGATGGAGTATTTTGTGGCGATGAGCCACGGCAAAAAGAGCACAGTCGGGGGCAGGGCGGTGAAAGCCTCCATCGACATGATCCTTGTGGATATCCCGGATGGGCAGGAGATACTGGGGCTGGGCTCAGTTCCCTGGTGGAACAAGTACGACGAACGATACTGGAGCCACACATTCGGGTTCGCAGCCAACATGTTGGACGACGTTGGCTGTGTTGTTGTCCTAGCAGCCGATGGAGAAGTCACTGAGAATGATATCAAAGTATGGACGGGGAGAGGTGCAGCACCCATCCTGAAAAAGATCTGGACTTGCATCAACACGCAGGGTCTTCTCAACGATGGCCAGAAGGTATGCTGTGGTTCTCCTCTGCTATGTCAATTTCTGGGCCGAAATTGCCCCTGTACATGTAGGCCACCTCTGACGTTTTCATTTCCTTCTCTGCACACTCTTATCTTTCAGGCATTTTGCTTCGTGAAGGAACATTCGAAATTCAAATTACGTGAAGCAGGAAGACTTGTTGATTCCACAGTTGATCCACTGGAGTATAACGTCCTGTTCAACCATGTGGGAGAGAAGGACATTCTTTGTGATTTGTCGGGCAAGCCATGGAGGTATGGCAGGACCAGGAGTCCTGCATTCATCCAGACGCTCATGGAAACGTGTACGGATGTTGAAGGCAGGGTCCTTGACGTCACTGCAAATACAGGTGAGAACGTTAATTGAATGCGGCACCGAAATTGACACCATTTCCGTTTCTGTATGTTTGCTTGTGCGAGGAAGCGACTCATTCTTGAGTTTGGCTGTGGTTGTCGTATGAATTCGCAGGTGCCTGTATGTGGGCGGGAAGGATGTCGAACCGATTTGTGTTCTCATTTGAGGGGGATACGGCCTTGTACGATTACAATTTGGCGGGCCTTCAGCGTCTGAGGGTTTGGATGAAAGCAGGGCTCCGGGTCTGGCTGTACCGCCACGGTTGCCTGTCTTTGTGTCCTTTGGCATATTGGAGTGGGGCACATAGTTGTAGAGGACATCGTAGATAACAGGGTCCACAGCGGCATCAACAAGATGACCGTCGTTGCGGAATTTGAACGTAGACCCTCTCTTCACAAAGCAATATGCCTCAAACACCAATGTCAGCACATCCAACAAAAGAGGGATCAACTCCAGGATCTAGTTTAGATACACCACAATATGAGGTGAATGCAATAGATTGATAACTTACACTTTGGCCCTCTGTTCGCAACCCTTGTGTATTGATGCAGAACCATTTTCTGAGGAGGACCGGGGTGACACTTTTCGGTGTCCATCTTGCTACGGCATTCTCTGTGGTCTTCCCTCTTGTGGCAAGGACAACCACACATCCACCGTCATCCAAGAGCATCCCCGCCAGCCCAAACCCGGCCTTCCAGTAGTCCTCAGTAAACCTGTTCCAGGTGGGCACACCATCCAGGCCCTCCAGCAGCTCCCCATCTGGAATATCGAGGAGAATCATATCGCAAGCTCTCTCCACCCCCCCCCCCCCCCCCCAAGTGCTCTTGCAATCCGTGCTCGTAGCCGTGAAGAATTCCATCATGGCTTCCAAACCAGGGGTGTCTTTAGGCTCTGTACCGGCAGCCCTCTTCTTGGCTTTCCCTTTCTGCTCCTCCAGAGACTTGTTGTTTGCCACCTTCTTCGCCCTGGCAACCAGAGCGTCAAGGAAGCTCTCATTGATGCATTGGATGATGGTTGGGGGTTCTAGCTTTGGCCTGTGCATAAACGTCACCACCAAATACCGCCGTGTAGGCTCGCCCTCAAATGCCAACTTCTTGGCAGAGCCAGTCCCACTCCGAACTAACTTGGGAACCCGGACGACCGGTGACTTGGTAGCAGCAGCAGCAGTTGCAGGACCTTGAACAAAGTCGTCATCCGAGTCACTCCCTTGGGTCCCCTCCTGCGCCTCCTCCGGTGCCCCGATGGTTTTCTGTTTTTTGGGGGTTACTGTACTCCTCTGTTTTCGTGTCATTTTCTTTTGGCCTTTATTCTTCTCATTCAATTTCTCATGAATTCCTGCCTGAGCAAGCTCTGCCGCTTTCCAGGAGTTCACAAGCGCTTTTGCCTCCTTTGGACCCAGCGGAGGCAGCGGAGCCCGGTTTTGTCCGGCCTCAGCATCCAGCTTCAATTGAAACTCGGATGGGTCAAGCGAGCCGGGCGGAAGGTCCACATACCAAGGGCAATCACGCAAATGTTCCAGATGCCACTCCTTCACAATAACGTTAGTGTACATGGAGTCAGCCCTAGGGTTCTTCCATGCCAGGAAGAATGGTAGCTCGAAGGACAGATAACCTTTCTCCTTTATCTTTTACGCATTTGTCGTCACCTATGGAGATTCTCCATCAGATCGTTTTCCTCAAAAAATACAATAAATCCACCCCCTACAAGAGTAGAAGCGCCAAATGAAGCGTGGGGAAGTACCTGAAACCACCATGTCATGCGGTTCATCCACATGACGAATGTGGGGTCAGATAGCTTGTCGGGTTTGGGGAAGCTCCACATGTCCCTTGTACTTTGGGAACCATTCCAGATTTGGAGCCACCGGGTGTGTCCAACCACCCAACATATTAGTAAGCGCCAAACACCACAAAAACGAGTTGTTGCCACAACAATTTGGTTAAGAATGTATCACCTTTTCTGTTGCATCCACACATGATGTGGCTAGATGATGGAGCTTCTCCAATGTCATCGTAGGCTTCAGAGCGTGGGAGTAGTGCTTCCCCACCTCCACTAAAAAGTCGGCACCAAGGGCGGGATCAGCTATGGCCACGTACTTTACCATCCGCGAATTGTACTTTATGCGGGCCTTCGCCTCCGCAGCTTTGAGATACGATTCGAATGCCGGGAGGGTTAGTTTCTTCTCCTCTGACTCCATGTAGAACCTCCGCGCATGTGCCAAATCCTGCTGAATTTTCATCTGTCAAGAATGCGCACATAAGATTAGAAATCCTGGTCAACACTTTTTCTTCTTTTGGGGGACTAGAGACAGATTAGCTAAACAAAACATTAAGAGCTTTACCCGAAATATGTAGTCCACCATGGCGTCCATGCTCAGCCTATACCAGGTTCTGTCTGCCTTTGCCTCCGACTTGTGCAGGAGGTCGGTACTCAGCAAATTGGCAAACTCTTGCACCCCCTGCTTCCCGACGTCCTTCACTCGGAAGAGCATATGGGACAAGTTGGTGGCAATGAAGGCATTCTCAGTCACCCTGCAATGCCACATTTCCATCAAATAATACTGAAATGGGAATTTGCAACAAATATGAGGATTCGCAATGAAATGACTTACAAATTCAAAGTCCAAAAGCAAGAGGCATTGTAACTTACGAGTTGATGTCCGCCATTGCAGCTTTGAGAAGACTGCGATCTTTGGGCCCCGCAACCTTTAGCACAACACACTCCACGGCGAAATTCCAATCCAGGTCGTTGGGGTGGGCTTCGGCTATGTACTCCATCCATGCCAGGAGGCGATGATTGCCGTCCCACACGTAAAACATCTTTCCGGACAAATGCTGGAAAAGAGGATCAGTAGAAATCGATCTCTCGAACTCCTCATTTTGCCTTTGCTAATGGGGACCCTATCACGCGGCTTTTACTCACCCATCCCTTCACTATCCGAGGGGGAAACTCCAAGATAGAAGAGTTGGATATCTCTAAGCACTCAGCCTGCGTAGAACAATCAGTCATGACCTGTAGCTAGCGAATCATGGTTGTGCTTTCAATTTATATTCCTTCTTGCTTTCATGTTATCAGTTTCCCTTATGGCGAGTACTTATGCATCATATTGCTTCAGTTTCTATCATGTTCCATTCACATACCTATTCATTCCACAGCTTCGCTCAAGTCTCTCTACACAGTGTGATTGTATTGAATAAGTATCAGATTATGACTTATCACATATCCGGCCAAGGTCATGGTGTCCCTAGTCTGCTCTACAGTACATCACTCCTACTTGCACAAGTCCCACATCCTCTTCTCCTATCTCCTTCTCTGTGAAATCATCATCCTTCATGTGCTCCGAGATCATCCTCTTGTCTCTCCTCCTCCATCTACAAAGTGATGATCCCCCTTCCCCGATCCTAGAAGAAGTCCCCTTAAAGTCCCTGTTCCTGGCTTTATATACATACAAGCTGTTCTAACCGCCTTCCTTACTAACCGTCACCCCTGAAGTAACATGTTCCCTCTGCAGATGTTGTTCCCCCACAGTTGTTCCCTGTCCTGATAACCGTTCCCTATGGCTGTGATAGCTGTGTCAAGCTGTGACTGGCTGTACGAAGCTGTGTCGACTCTGTCGGGCTGTGACTGGCTGTGCGAAGCTGTGTTGACTGTGTCGGGCTGTGTCGGGCTGTGTGAAGCTGTGACTGGCTGTATCGGGCTGTGACTGGCTGTGTGAAGCTGTGACGGGCTGTGACAAGCTGTGACTGACTGTATAATCCCCTTAAAGCCTATGCCTGTCACCCCTTAGGCTCCTGCAGGTCTCAGTCTGTGCAAAAATTAAGGGTACCCCACAGAACCCGTAAATGTGTCTAAGTCCCAGACAGCCCTCTAACATTACCCCTTCCCCTCTCAAAAAGCCGTGTCCTCACGGTTTACTGTTTAGGATCAGCAAACCTTTGTGAACGATTACCCTTCTACCGATGAGAGTTCTTTGGACTTGGACTTCTCATCATTGCCAAATCTATTTGTGCCCTGTGTTGAAAGGTGTTGGATTAGCTTTTGAAATAAATTACACTTGCAATTGTGAAGCTGTTAGGGCCCAGATGCGCCACAGGTGGCAGGAAAGCAGGCGCAAATCAGCTGCCAAAGAAGAAATCAATGTGACCCGATGGAGGCAACTAAAACATAACTTGGAGTCTAAGCAAGTGGTAGACTTCCCATTTCACATATGAGTTGGATGTGTCTGAGTCAAGCTATCTTCCCTTAAAGCAATGTGCACAGAGACTAGTTTAGGCGTCCAAAATCTTCTTGCATGAGGGGGGTGTCTCATGAAACACAATCTGAATTACGCTCTTGGACAATGCTGGGTGTATAGCAGGGGCCAGCCTTGAGACGATGTGTGGAGGAGATTGTGTTTTTCTACACTTACCCCAGACTGGACTTAGAGGTATATTCTTAAAGACTGTTAGTATTAACAAAAGAACACTCCGGTGTGCTTTCATCTTATATCATGGCTCCTGGTGTAATGTACAGGCCCCAATTTTGAATTGCTAAAATGAACAAATGATGGACTACCTTTGAACATCTTTCCAGAAGGGGTCAAGAAAACTTCTTGCCCTTCTATGCTGCTGCTTTAGTCCAAGCAAAGAAATTTGTCTGTAATGAGCAAGGTTGAAGTGAATGGTCGTACATATTCTGAAAATTTCTGCACTTAACAATCATGGTTATTTCCCGTGAAGTTTTCTTCACAAATTTGAAATCTATACTACAATTGCTGATATGACCATAGTTTCTAGACCTGTTCAGAGAATGGGGTGGGATCCAAAGCAAGCCCCCCACCGACAGCCCAACATTTCCAATCACAGAGATAACCCATTAAGGGGAGAGTAGGTGTGTACTACGAGGACCCTGCTCACCAACAAGTCTATGAGAAATTCTTCCATATAGCTATGCATCATGTGCAGCCCTGACCACAAATGACAGCCAAGACAACAGTGACTAAAAGAAGTTGAGTAGACACCTGCGTTCTCTTGGATGACAAACCCAAAAATGGACACCATGTCGACCCCTATAAACCCATAGTACGTGCTCAAATCCAAAGTCCTCTGCAAGAACAAATGAACAAAAGCATATTGAAGCCATTCATGATATGTGCAGCCATGAGAAGCTTAGTTGCAGCTTCAAGACACAAGGGCTTAAGGAGAAGTGTGCTATTTGGAACCTCTAGAGGGCCAGGAACAAGTTTCACTGTGAAACTTTTAATCACATGCATGCCTCAGCCACAATTACAAGCTCAACCAGAATCATCCCGTATCAGAACCTCCAAAAAACTATGTGTATGCATGGGGAAAAGGACCGTTCCTCGTCGAAAAGTATTGATTGCATAACATCATCAGTAGCATGCGAATAACATGTACGTGCATACATGTACATTCAATGAAAGAGTGACAAGTCAATGCGCCAGAGCACAATCTATTATAAGACCTTGTGGGATCTTGACGAAGTAAACTAAGAGGGGAAAAAAAATTAGACCTTTGAGAGCAGTATCCATAACTTTGATGGCAATTGTCCTGAGAGGCCAACATTGCAGACATACATCTGCCCCACTGCAACAATGGCGAATGTCATGAGGGCGGGAGTCCTTGCATAAGACATAATAGTCTTATAGCATCCCTTTAGGCACGATAGGCGCACTTTGTATGCATTTGTCTTGGTTTCCATTGCATTTGTATTTGGGTCCGAACCGGTCCCCCTTAAAATTTACTGTGTCTTTTTCCAGTATTTTCTACTTTTGTTGACCACCCTAAACCCTAAACCCCTAACCCTAAACCCTAACCCTAAACTTGTGAGCAGGGAGAGGTACAAGTTGGGATCGAGGCCGAGGAGCCCCCGGTTTATGAGTGAGTGGTCGCATTGTAAGTTGCCTCTTGATTTCGTGAGGCACCTCCGTTCGCTCTCTTATTTCATTGAAAGACCATGTTTTGCTTCTGCTAGTATTGAAATTCTTAAAGTGGATTTGTTCTTACTGCAGGATGCCAAGTATTGCAGGAGGAACGTCTATACCGCAGTTCATGGGTAGGAGGAACGTGCTTTTTTTTGCCAGGGGGGATTTCATGCCTAGTCCAGAAAGAGACTACATCCTTCCTACTTATGCTGCCCGACTTGCTTCGGTGTCCATTAGGAGGTCTTCCGAACCTAGTCGTGTACAGCAGATTTGTGACGAGGCAAGCCTCAAGAAAATGAAGATGAGGGAGGAGGCAACAGCTATTGGAGCCCGTCAGGCTCGTAGATTTGTCTTGGATTCTGCTGAGGAAAGTGGAGGAGGTGAGGTGGACAGTCCCCCAAGGAGAGGACGGAATTTTTGAGAGGCATAGTGGAACTGATGCATCTCAGAGCTCGGAGGATGGGGGGGATGAGGAGGAAGGTGGGGAAAGTTCCTTGGAGGGTGTGGGAGAGTAGTGCCCATTCCGGCTATGACAGTTAAGACACACTTGTATAGATGTGGCTTGCCACAAAATTTGCAATAAAATGTTGCATTTCATTGCTATGACGAGTCCACTGGTGCCACATTCCAACTTCAGATGACCCTATTTCCGTGCCTCCTAACCCAAGAGCAGAAGGCCTCCTATACGCAAGGGCTGTAGGGGCGATCGTGATAAACATATTCTCATATTGATCTGGTTTGCTTTGCAGGATGGGAAAGTCGGGTTTGAGGAGCTGGAAAAGCATGCACTGGAAGCAGGAGAGCCACCCATAGTTTCTGGCAAACAGATACAATTCTCTTGTTCATGTCTGCAAGAGTTGGCGGAGATGATATTCTACTCTAAATATGACGACTCCAAATAGGAGCTTGGTAGTCAGAAAGTAACCAGTGACATCCTAGTTATGTACAGTTGACTGAAACAGGGAAAGGGGAATCTGTTACGAACATACAATACTGTAGTCAATGCTAGCTTCCTGGTTAGTCTGATCCTAATAATAGTCAATTTTTCCACAGAAACTGCTCAACCTAAAGTGACTCTACCCAAAGTGGCTCTGAGAAACTTCTATTTCTCCAAAACAGCTCAGGGCACTCAAGGGTTAAAGATCTTTGTGTATATCTCTTACATGTACTGAACTGTCACCGTACAGTTTACCAAATACGAATGTATCAGTGTATGCAATTACCAGAAATAAAATCCTACCTATACAAGACCATCGCGGATCATAGAGCTCAGTTCTTTGTAGCAATACTCAGCAGACTAGACATGACTCAGTCAGAGTGAGCCTTTCTAGAGTGCCTCGTTGCCCCCCTGTCAGAAAGCTGGCCGGTTTTGTCTCCATTAAAACGGGACCAAGGAAAACCAGAAAATTGTTCCAACACGGCTTTCAGCTGTGCACGCTCTCTCTTGCCATCTTCACTGCAGGTGATGCGACAAGAAAACCCAAAATCTCTCTACACCAATTTTGTCTAGATCAAAAGTTTTATAATATATACAGCTTCACCACCACTTTTCAAAAGTTGGATACTATTGCAAATTGACAACTCCCGAGGGCTCGGCTACATTTATCAAAGTATTTATCGGGTACTAGGACTTACAATACAGAATTCAGGGGGGAAATGAGATAACCAGCGAGCTGCCAGATCAAGGGACTCTCCCTGTATAAGAAAGGCTTTCTTTTAGCCTCCCGCATTTTACCAAATAACTTCAGGTGTAGCCAATGGAGTAAGCCTCTACAGTTTCATGTAGTTTGTACAGGAGATAACCAAGCATCTTTCAATGCCTCCTCTGCAGTCCACTGCTTAGACATAAGACTGCTAATAAACCTCTGAGCAGTACCGCTATGTCGGGATTGCAGAAGTACTCCCAGCTGATACAAATCTGATTGGGGAGTGTAGCGGCCGTCCTCCAACATGGCCTTGCTCCAATCAGCAAAAGGCTGAAATCCTTCTGGCAATTTGAATGGAGATTGAGCTACCGTTTCAAGGTCTATGAGCATGAACCCCTCCGCTGAAACTTGCACAATATTGGGCAACCGGATATCCCTATGGACGAGGTTTACCGCATGCAGGACAGACAAAGCCTTTAACACGTCCCGAGCCAACAGCTTCGTATCGTTCTCCGACCTCAACATCGGGGAGTAGCCCAGCGGACTGATCTCAATATTATAAGTACCTCTACGATCCATTTCAGGAACTGAAATTACCTGCGGAAGAGAAGGGACCCCTCGTGCAACATTGTAGGCCTGCCGAATCAGTTCAAAAGTGGTCCTTTTCTCAATATTATACCTTGGGAAGTTCCTTATTGCCTTCCGAACACTGCTCGGCAGAAAGTATATCGTCCTCTCCCCACATGCTTCTTCAGAAAACATTGCCCGCCGGCCTGGCACTTCCGGGATTGACTCCACCATCTTCTTCATGATCTCATAGGCATTGCCAAGGCTGACTAGCAACAAGAGGCGGCCATAAAGCTTCGTGACATTAAGACATGGCTTGATTCGAGCTGCCGTCTTTCCATCCTTGTCGATATAAACCCATTGGAAGTCTGTGCCTGCTGCGATATAGCCGAGAATGAATTGAATGTCCCCATAAAACGTCGCACTAAGTGGCCTCATCTTTCTCAAAATATCCTCTTCAGCAGCAGGTAAGCCGGCCAGCTTGTCCTCACCAACCAGAAAAGTGCATCCCCGGCAATTCCAATCATGTCAGGCCTCAGCTGTTTTCCAATAGTTTCGGTGTTAGAAGTACCTGTCTTCTTTTCAGAAGTATTGAACAAAAGCTTGGCATTCAAAGCATTTCCAGGGGTGCATAACTGGCCCCCCTAAAACTTGTTTGCCCGGATCGTGTTTATCTTGCACCCGGTGCATCCGCGTTGTACTGCTACACTTGTTTTGACACTTTATGTGAACCCTAAACTTTCTTATAGTGTTAGCTGCAACACATCTTTAATCGCTTTCACCTAATGGAGACAGATGTTGATCTTCATTCTTTTGACCAAGCTGCTCATTCATTGGATGTGGCAACAATACGAAGACCGAGCCGTGTTTCTTCTTGGAGGTCGGAAGGTGGGGATCGTGGTTGGACACGTTCAGGACAACACAACTGCAGGCTTAAGCAAGACGATGGTTGCGCGATGGTTGCGCGATGGTCTGCGTGTGCAAAGCTCTTACGAGTTTTGCGTTCCTTTCGAAGTGGTTTCAGCCCTTACGACTTTGCACAACATGCTCTACTTCAGCATAATTGGTTGTTGCATAGTCATAAACTCACGGAGTTAGTTGTATTTTAGAGATATGCAATTGACTATTTGGATGATTTTTATTCTTTGGATCTGGTTCTCTCTTGTCGAGAACTTGTTTTCATCCACTGGATGACTTTCTCCCACCGAGACTTTTTGGACTATTTTCTCCGTACGAGACGTATGTTGGATGGTTTTTCTCCTCACGAGACATCCACTGGAAGATTGTCCACACGAGGCAGTTCACTCCTAGTAGTATATAAGCGAGGGGGTGGGGTTTGTATCTCATTCCTTTTCTTTCCCACTGATGAGCTCATGTGCTGAGCGGAACTAGTCTGGGGTTTATAAAGGTCTGGCTTCACTACTTTGCATGATCTTGCCTCGTGGTTTCACCCTTTGAAGTTGTCGAGTTTTAGATGCGTTTGTATCCCCTCATTTAGATCATTGCATTGTTATGTGCTCTCTGTCTATACGGCATGCCATAAACTCCCTCATCCAGTGAAATAGTTCTCATACGCTCCTTTCAGGTTTGATTCACAGGATCTGAAATTTTTCCAGGGGTGCATAACTGGCCCCCCTAAAACTTGTTTGCCCGGATCGTGTTTATCTTGCACCCAGTGCATCCGCGTTGTACTGCTACACTTGTTTTGACACTTTATGTGAACCCTAAACTTTCTTATAGTGTTAGCTGCAACACATCTTTAATTGCCTTCACCTAATGGAGGCAGATGTTGATCTTCATTCTTTTGACCAAGTTGCTCATTCATTGGATGAGGCAACAATACGAAGACCGAGCCGTGTTTCTTCTTGGAGGTCGGAAGGTGGGGATCGTGGTTGGACTCGTTCAGGACAACACAGCTGCAGGCTTTAGCAAGACGATGGTTGCGCGATGGTCTGCGTGTGCAAAACGCTTACGAGTTTTGCGTTCCTTTCGAAGTGGTTTCAGCCTTACGACTTTGCACAACATGCTCTAACTTCAGCATAATTGGTTGTTGCATAGTCATAAACTCATGGAGTTAGTTGTATTTTAGAGATATGCAATTGACTATTTGGATGATTTTTATTCTTTGGATCTGGTTCTCTCTTGTCGAGAACTTGTTTTCATCCACTGGATGACTTTCTCCCACCGAGACTTTTTGGACTATTTTCTCCGTACGAGACGTCTTTTATGGGTTAACGGTTTAGGGTTTAACGGTTTAGGGTTTAGGGTTTACAAAAGAGTGGTAACAAATACATGTAGCAGTGCAACAGAGTTCGAACCGCGAATGCACCGGGTGCATTAGTAGCAAAGTGCAAACAAGTTTTAGGGGGGCCAGTTATAGACACCTTAGAGAACTTGTAGAAATATCTAGCCTGTGAATCAAAACTAAAAGAATCGATCCTGAGACACAGAAAACTAGAATAGAACAGAGTGGGAGTGATGTTGCAACGTTCTAAAGTGCAAATGCAAAGATATGCAAGAGGCAAGTGTGTGTGATGAAACTAATTCACTGTAAGGACAGGAGAATAGTAACCTATCTCTAAGAAAGAGAATAAACACACTAAAGAACAGTCTTAGAAGGAGATCTAACATGCAACACTCGAAAAGGAGTTTAAAACATGCACTACAATAGACACAAAGCAAATGAATGCAATGAACTATGCAGAAGATCAAATCTAAAACTCAACAACAACAACAACGCCGCCAATGAGACAAAGAGACAAGAACACAAGATGCAGCAAAGCGAATCTCTATAATCCCCAAACTAGTTTCGCTCAGCGCGTGAGCTCATCAGTGGGAAAGAGAAGGAAAAGAGATACAATGTGCACCTCTCACCGGGGGCTGCTATTTCATGAGCCATGAGCCATGAGCCATGAGCAGAGTCGTAAGTGTCGAAAAAAACATGAGCAGGACTATTTTACGGAAATGAGTGTCCGTGGGAATAGGGTTTAGGGTGTCACGGTCATAGGGGGAGAAGGACCTCCCGAAGAAGGAGGTTCGGCAATGTTTTTTAGAATTACATATTGAAAGGCAGTGTTTCGCGAATGGTAGGGTGGTACTGATCTGTACAATGGGGGCCCATTTCAGCCTACCAGCCACTTGCAAAATCCACCCACACTCCCAATCCCAAACGAAATGAGGAATGACGCATTTTGGGAACGATGGATACAGAATAGAACAAAAAGAGGGCACAATGGGGTTTTTATTGATCCACATGAATTGCATTTGAAGCACGTCTACTGTGCTGATTGTGCAAACAAATCTTTAGCCCTGTGCCTTCTGAATACAAGTCACGTTGTCAATGGGACTTCGACTGCTCTCACAACTAGCTCATGAGTCTTCGGGCTCCTCCAGGTAAACTGGATTGCAGCCGTTGTACCGCCCCTGTTGATGTTCACCACAATGTCCTGCCCTTCAATCATACCACCATCGAATATGGAAAGCTTCACGATTTCGCCGTCCACACCAATGCAAATGTCCCCATACAATGGAGAAGATGACCGCACTCCTTCAGGAGTATAAGTCTCTCCGATGGAGTCCACCCACGTCCACTGGCAGCAGTTCCACCGCAACAGCATAGCAGTGCGCATTCTTCTGCATGGGTTCCCGTCGTAGCTGGGAAAATCGGAATCAAGGATGCGCAGGAGCCACGGACTCCTCAGACCAAGATCGTCACCCCGCTCGAAGGCGTACTGGCCTGGGAGATACTCAAAAGCGGACAATGTTTCGACATTCGAACCAGTATCTTCTGTGTAATCTGTGTACCAGATAACGATGTCTCCCGATGTGGCCGAATACATTGCATAATCGATGCCTCCATAAGGGCAGTCGTCCTGGTTCCGGAAGCACGGCATCCTTGCAAAGGAGGACCTGAGGACGTCTTTGATGCCGATGACAATCACCTTGCGGACAGCAACGAAGCCCTTAGATTTTCGAAATGATGAGAAGCGGAAGAGCAGTGCGGGCTCCAATAATGGACCATCTCGGTCACAAGTACCCACCAATCATCGTGTAACGTGTTCAACAAGCCAGCGGTGGATGAACCGATACCTCTTTCTCATCCACGGGGTATAGTTTGAAATCTGCCACCGAAGTCCATCCCCCGGATGGAAATTCGGCACCGCATTTACATCGAAGGGGGAATGGACTTCGTCGTCTCGAATGGCTATAGGCCCACCTGCCACTTACTGCCCATAGTTTGCATGGCAGGGAAGGAAACTGAATCGGCTACGTCCATGGATGAGCCAATCTTCATCCCTGCAGGTTCCTGTCGGGGGGAAATTTAAATGTGCCCTGGAGTATTTGTGAGGAATTACAGCGTTTGCTTGAATTTCTTCCAGCCACCGCGCTGCTACCTCCTCCATCCGGGAGCTGCTGTCATTGAGCGTACTGCGCTACTCTTTTTCAGGGATGCCGTGCCGCCGAAATCCTGCTGACTGCCCTTATCATGGCCACGATTATGCTATGTTCAAACCACAATCAGGAGACATCATTGTCTGGCTTTCACTTTTCACAGACGCATATGGAATCAAGCGGGAGTCTTTGCGCGCAATGGAGTATCCGGAGGGCTATTCCCGCTTTGAGCGAGGTGAGGGCGAGGGTCAATGCGGTCCGTGGGTCCTGAAAATTGTTGACCTCGATATACCAAGGTGGAATGGGATGCCGGACAGATCACGCATGGCCTCACTTTGGCGCTGGAACTGCTGCCAGTAGACCAGGGAGGACGGCACCGGGGAAAACTATATTCGTGGAGTTCACTCCGCTTTTCCAGTGTATGGAGACATTCGGCTGAGTTGCGAAGACGAATCGCACGGGCATAGGAGGCCCACAGTGACCTTGTCGATGTATGATGGTGGTATAATTGATGGGTATGACATTGTCATCAGCTCCACCAAGGGCACCAGATCGACCGCATTGCAATTTACCTCGAGATGCCGCATCAGTAATGAGCTTGTTTTGAGGGCTATCGAAGTTCCGTCGACTTGGTGACACCCATGTAGAAGGAAGAAGGGCTTAGATTTGTCTGGAGTTGCTAAATGTGAGACACCGTGTTTGATCAATAAAACAACCCATCGTACCTCACTTCTGTGTGCTTGTGTTTCAACGTGTTCAAGAACTGCCGTAATTGGCCCACTCTCATTTCTACAATGTGTCTGTCCATATGAATATACCAGAGTCAGCGATATCACAGTCCTGAGGTGAAGAAAATCCATGTATGAGTTGTAGGAAACATGTACACGCCGAAGCTCGGAAATTCGGCACCGCATTCCATTTTCTCCATGATGCTTTTTCTGGCAGCTCCCTTTCCTCCGTTGTCGTCGTAACGGAAATGCTGTACAACATTTCATTTCCTGACATGGCATTACCATACTTCGAATTTGAAATGCGGCGCCGCAACACCACATTCGACCTTGAACTATCCAAGCATGTCCAGTCGCTAATGCTTGTCCATGTTCATACTTGAAATGCGGCACCGCATTTCCATGTCCGTCATCAAAATTTTGTACCGGACAATGAAATGCGGCACCGCATTTCCATGTCCGTCATCAAAATTTTGTACCGGACAATGAAATGCGGCACAACATTTCCGGAGAGCACAATGGAATGCGGTGCCGCATTTCCGTCGAAGGGTCTGGAATTGGACAAACAACGATGTCCGTTCTGGAAATGTGGCACCGCATTTCCATGTCTGTCATCAAAATATCGAATCGGACAATGGAATGCGGTGCCGCATTTCCGTCCATCAAGACGGAATGCCCACAGGGGTCTGGAATTGGACAAACAATGATGTTTGTTTTGGAAATGCGGCGCCGCATTTCCCATGTTGGGCAATTGAAAGTTTTTATAGGACAATGTAAGTTTTAATAGGACGATGGAATGCGGTGCCGCATTTCCATCAAAGGGTCTGGAATCAGGCAAACAACGATGTCCCTTTTGGAAATGCGGCGCCGCATTTCCATGTACGTCATCAAAATTTCTTATTGGAGAATGGAATGCGGTGTCGCATTCCCGTCTAGCATCATGGAATTGGGAGCCCAAGAACATGGATGGGTCTGCAGTTGGAAAAATGTCCATCTCCAAAAGGTAAATGCGGCACCGCATTTCCATGTTCGACCTCCGCATTTCGATTTACATCCATGGAAGGAGCTGGCAATCGGCAAAACTGTCGTGTCATAAACAGTTTCTGATGTCCAAACCATGAAACGGAAATTTTTTCTTGCCCCGGTTTTGGAAATGCGGTGCCGCATTTCCAAACGAGGTTTTTGCAGTTGCCACATTTCCGTTCAGACATTGAAATGTGGTGCCGCATTTCAGATTTTGGGAGGGACCAGGTTTGGACAATGTTGTCGTTTAGAAGCACATGGGAGAGGGGACATGAAGGACGGGGAGAATTCCCTTTATATACTCTGGAATTGAATTTAAATGTACAGAGAGTTCATTAAAATTGTATTAATCTTGAAAATCATCACTACTGTCGTCCTGTCCTTGACTGTCCTGCTCCGCCTCCACCCCGTCATTGCCTTTCTCATCTCCAGCGGACTGGTCGTTGGCCAGGCTTTCGAAAATCCCATCTTCACCTTGCGGAACCGACCATCGCACCTCCGTTGGCTCGTCGTCCTCCCTGTCTGCATCGCTCTCATCCGCTGAATCACATATGAACTTTCGCACCCGTCTACCTGCCTCAGCTGTTGCCAACTCTTTCTTTATCCTTCTGTCCTCCCTAGCCCTCTCCAAAATCTGCTCTACTTTACTGGGATTCTCACATCGTCTAATCGCTGTATTTGCGAGTTTAGCTGCATAACTAGAAAGGGAGTAGTCCTTCACCGGGCTCGTCATGAAGTCGGCCCTGGCAAAGAACGGGACATTCTTCCTGGCAGGAAGTGTAGGCCTTACATGTTTCGACCCGGATCCTCCAATCCTGCACATAACAATCACCAACGAGACCAATGAGAACCACAATCCGGATATGCGTTTGACAAAAAATCACACAGAAGGCTTTGCAAACTTACAATGTTTGCACTCACTCGTATTCCGGGTTCTCCTCGGCATCAATGTCCACTGTCTCTTCCTCCGACTCCGACGAATCCGAGTAGTCTTTCACTTCGATGGGAGCCTTCACATTCCGTTGCAGCCCTTCCAGGTGGGATCCCTAGACGCCTGTGTCCTCCTCGTAGGCAAAGAGGTGCCGGTCGGAAAACCGCCCAACCCACATTGAGGCACCTGTTACAATGCCATCCACACATCATGACATGGCCCTTCAGAAGTTGCGAATGAAAGCATAACGAGAGTTTGCAGAAAAACATACAACAAGATTATGCATACCTGTCCCACAGATGAGGTCTAGCACTGTGCCCTCCACGTCAGTGCATGTCTCCATAATTGTCTGAATGAAGGCAGGGCTCCGAGTGCGTGAATACCGCAGGGGTTCAGTTGAAGTGAGGCTATGAGGGAGAAGTTCCGTGGGAACGTTGTTGAACAGGACGTCGTAATCGATGGGGTCGCAGTTCGGGTCAACCAACAATCCCTCCTTCCGGAAAGCAAAGGTCGAGTTCTCCTTCACAAAGCAGTATGCATCGAACTGCTTCGTTCTTGCGATATGATCATCTTGGATATTCCAGACGGAGAGCCTGTGGAAGGACTGCAAGCTTTGCCATCTTGGAACAGGTACTCCAAGGACTTTTGGAAGAAAGGATCGGGCTCGCCCACATGGTGTTGGACGACAGAGGCTGTGTGGTTGTCCTGGCGAGCAGAGGCAAAAACACGCAGACAGGAATTGCGAAGTGGACCCGCAAGAGCGCCCTCCCAATTCTGAAGAAGAAGTGGACGTGCATCAACACATTGGGCTTTCGGTCGGAAGGGAAGAAGGTAATTACGACCTTGGCACTCGTCCTTTCATTTTCTTAGGAGTCTTCAAATGCGGTGCCACATTCGATTTCTAATCGTTCCCCACTGTGTATGATTTCCGCCCCTCCTGCAATCCTTGTCTGCACACACCCTCTCAAAGAACGAGACCATCTTCAGAAACCCGGGGGTGTCGGAAGGCTCTTCGGTAGCCGCCTTCTTCAGTGCTCTGCCCTTCAGAACCTCCATGGTCTTCATGTATGCCAACTTGGCTGCCCGTCCATCCAAAGCCGCCAAGAAACTCTCATTCACACACTGGACTACTGTATTGGGATCCACTTTTGGCCTCTTCATTTCCACCGGCTCGAAAGGGTGCCCCCCCGGGGGGTTGAAGAGTACCTTCTTTGCCGAGCCAGTTCTCGTCCCTCTCGTGACAACGGTGGGCACAGGGGATTTCGGCTGCGTCTCGGGGGTACCATGTCCGGTCAGTTTTTGCCACGGCTTTCTGAATGAGCTCGGGCTCCAGCATTTCCGCGAACATGTGCGGATCAGTGAGACCAGTTTTCCTCACCCTGTACAGCATATATTACAAATTATGAGTAGCATAATATTCAACGGGACGCGAATTCGTCCAACTCACCTCCCGCATATAGTCGCCGACAGGGGCCCTGGCTCAAGAGCCCCCGTTCTTCATGGCTTGGACTGTGGCCCAAGCTGTGTCTACACACCCGAGCTGCAGAAACAATGGCATGCCGCGCATCTGGTTGGATGCCCGTGGTACCTGGACATGTCTGGCGGAATTGTTGACGAGTCTGAGAAAGATCTGCACGCAAAAGCAGAAGAGAAGAGAAAGGAAAGACGTGTCCCTGCTCGGCCAGAGTCGGCAAATGAAGCTGCTGCTCTGGAACAATCCAGAAAGGCAGCTGAGATGGCACAGAAAACGGTGGATGCAGCTGTGCAGGCTCAACAGAAGGGGTCAAAGAAGCGGACTCGCCAGCAAGGAGCAGCAGTTGTGACACCCAAGAAAACGAAGAAGCAGAAACAGATAGTGCAGGTAGAGGGTGAGGAAGAGGACTCCGATGGAGACTTTGCAACGAGCCCAAATGGCCAGGGCGGGATTGCCCCCTCCCAATTTCCGTGGTTTCATGGCGGACAATGCACAAGCAAATCGGGCTGCCATCCGAAGGGTGTACGGGGAAGACCCCAATGTTCCGATGGAAGGCAAGGAGAGATTTTGTGGGTTCCATTTTCTGCAGAGCTTGTCGCAGTACATAACCAGGCTCGTGGCACCAGATTTCAGAGAGGAGCACCATTCCATGTGTCTTGCGTGGAAGCGTGCTCCCACCTTGGATGATGCAGAGACACAGTTTGCATGTATACGGGCTTGGTGGACAATGTCAGGTGCTGTAAGACGAGGGAGCAATGGTCAGTTGGCTAGCATGGTGGCATTATCGAAGAAGCACGTATTTCATATACCTGCAGGGCAGTCAGCTTGCGTGAGCAAAAGTTGAGACCAACGTACTCGCAGAGTGCAACCGAAAACATAAAATGCGAATGCGGTGCCGCATTTCCCAGACAAACCTCATTACCAGGCTTTGTGTACAATGATAGCTGGGCTTCACCTGTAAACAATTTGCATTGCAGCTTTCCCGCTCCCTCCTGATGTGTAAACTCCACGCTCTTTCTTGCTGTCTGTAGCTCCCTGGCGAAGAGGTTGTCCTTGTACGCACATCTGAAACGTGTCACGTAGTCTTCCAATGTCTGTGTTCCATCCCATTTGACGTACAAGCCGAACGAATTTGTATGCATTACGACTTGCTCCTTCGCATTCGTCATTACCTGCGATTCCCACATGCATTGTCACGTAGCAGTTCAGGGAATTCATTTCAGAAAAGCAACTCTGGGGAAGTACCTTGAATTACCTGGAACCACCAAGTCATGCGGTTGAGCCACACATCCACTGCAGGGTCGGAAACTTCGAGTGGAAAAGACCACATTGTCCTTATACTCTCCGATGCATTCCAGATCGACAGCCACCGTGTCTGCCATTTCCGATCCAATGTCAGGAGTAGGAAGAAGAGTGACTATTGCTAGGAATGAACTTCAGTGAATTGAAACATCACCTTCTCTTTCGCTTCAACACATGTCGTTGAGAGGTGATGCAGTTTCTCCAACTGCATGGTCGGCTGCATGGCCCGAGAATAGTGTTTTGCAATCTCGGGGATGAAGTCCTTTCCAAGTGCCGGATCTGCAATGGCCACCAGCTTCACAAGCTTTGACTTGTATTTCGTTCTGGACTTGACCCCGACTTCCTTCAAGTGCTCAGTCAATGACTGCAACGTTTTGACCTGCCCCTCACTTTCCATGAAGAAGCGTTTGGTATGGGCCAAATCCAGCTTGATGTTTGACTGCCAACAAAAACATGCAGAAGCGTTACATTCGATTCATGTGGAAAGATTACCGGAAATTGAGGCAGAATGAGCAGAGGGAAATGGGAGGACGACTTACTTCGTATATCACCTCCACCATTCCAAACATGGCCGAATCAGTACATTCTTCCTGGCGTGCCTCCTCTGCGGCGCATCTGGTGGACATCCTCACTGCCACAACGAAGGACATTGTGAGATCAATTATGCAGCAATGTAGGTACAACGAGTTCTTGAAAGGGAAACAGTGGGGCTTGGGGCCGGACAGGCAGGAAATGCTGATGTGGACTAACTCCAGATCGAAGAATCCTTAGAGGTGGGCGGCAGCCTTGCGAGAGGCCTTCGGGACACGCCATTGCTTCGAAGAGGCCAATACTTGGAAGGAGATGTTCACACCCGTCCAGTGAGACGAAGACTTGATGAGGCACCTGGCGGAGAAGAGGATTCATAGCGAGCTGACAAGAATATTCGCATGCTCCCTCGTGGTCCCGTGATGTTGCCTGAGAAGGTCTCGTCGAGCACCGCAAGTCCTGCACGTTCAAGATCGCCATCTCCTTTGAGCACAGGGCACGTGCCCGAGGAACATAACGAGCCATCTGTAGTAACGCAGTACAATATACCCATTATGGAGACAAGAGTGTCGGAGTCACAGTGGAGAATTGCAAGGACATTGTCGGCATTTCGAGGGAAGTGCTGCGCCATCCAGGTGGATACGAGAGTACGCTGTGGTGAGATGATTCGGAGGAACCCACACGGTGCTGTACCTGCACCTTGTTTCAGCGGCAAATTTTTGATTCCCACATTTTCTCATGCCACAACGCAGACATTTTGGTTATGTAGGCACGACATAATGACATGTGTATTTGGCAAGCCCAAGTACGGGATTCAGGGAATGCCGGAGCCTCCGGGCGTCTCGCCTGTTGCACCAGGTTGCAACCTCTCTCAGAATGAGGCGGATGCTATGGTGCAACGCACAGACGTCCCGGCCCACGCATTTTTAGTTCCTCAGACCCAGCCATTGCAGACTGCTCGGTCCAGTAGAGACGGATTGGACAATTCTGCACATCCCACAATGCGATTCGGAAGAGTGAAGAGACGACACCCTCCCAACAAGTTGAATGAGACTCGGATTGCCATTGCTCTTGGGATGGCTTGCACTGTTCAGAGCTCCGTGGACGTACCCCCACCCGGCCTTGGGCGTGTTTATCGGATGGCAACAGCCGGCTCAGCTGTACGCGACGACCTATACACAATTACGATTGGAGTGGAGCCGACTTGCAATTGTACGGACTTCTCGTTGATGGAAGCAAAGAAGGGGTCAAAGTATTATCCGTGCAAGCATCTGTATTACATTTACCTGAAGAGGTTGAGAATGAACTTGACTATTGATTACTTTATTCATGCACCAGCGTTGAGCGTGAATGAGCTACACAAACTCCTCCGCCGGGATTGCAAAAATCATTGATGGGGCAAAGAGAATCCACCATATGGATATTTGCAATTGCATTTTGATGCATTAGACTTTGTTTTGCAGTGTAATGAAATGCACCCCAAAACTCCTAGAATGATACAGACAATATTAAAGTAATGCTTTTAAACACTATGGACTGCTGGATATCCGTTGACGTCTAGTGAAAATTCAATGTCGAAACAGAATCAATATTAAGATGGCGGCAAGAAAAACTTACAAATCTTCCAGAAAACTGAGTTCCAACAGTAGCAGTTGTGGGGGCCATTTCTGGAAAAATGGCGCCGAATTTCCAGTTACATGACCCAGAACTACCGAACATCTGTGCAATCCCCGGCACCATGTACCGAAATTTGGCGCCACATTTCCAAATTTTGGGTTTACACACCTGCCATGTTGGGACTTATAACCGCGAAATTCGGCACCATTTTCCGCCGGAGACACCTATTACCGCAAAATTCGTCGCAGATTTCTCCGGTTGCGGAACCTATTACCGCGAAAATCGGCGCCATTTTTGCAAATGTCGCTCGGAATTCGCAGGAGCGGAAGACGAAATATCATGAGCACGGCTCTCAAAACTACAATTTCTACTTCAAACAATGAATATTATATCGGTTTTTCTGACACATTCCATTAAAATAATGTTTTTTATTTCCAGAATTTGTACTTTTGCTCATGAAAACCGATTGTCTTACTACTCTGCTCATGCCGGGGTGTGTACTTTGCATGAGCGGTGAGCATGAGCATGAGCACATATAAGCATGAGCAGAGAATTTTAGGGAATATTCCTGGAATTTAGCCCTTCCCGACCTAATTTTGACTGTTTTTCATGTCAAAAAGTGCGAGGTGCTGCATCATAATGTGGCCTAGAAGTTTGCCCTCGGTTCGGAAAAAGCAGGTTCGGCAGTTGCCGAACCTGCATAGTGGGCAACGATTACAAGCATAAGAGGAGAATAAGGCCGCGGGAATAGGGCCGCAGGAATTGGACCGCGAGAATAGGACCGTTTGTAATAAAAATAAAAATAAAAAAATAAAAATTTGAACACAAGTAAGATCCGAATGACAGTGATTCCTGGTGTTTTGGGCCGGCTAGGTTATGTCATTCACGGCGCCGATTATGCGCTGGTTGGTTCAGGAAAGTCTGCAACGATTACAGACACAGTGTTGGCAACTCAAAATCAAGTTTGTTGTTAGTCATTTTGTCTGTTTAGCTAAGATGGACGCTGCCAATGTGGATGCAGGCGGCAGCAGCTGTGCTATGGAGGGCGACGGGGAAAACAGGCCTGCTGCCAATGTGGATGCAAGCAGCAGTAGCCGTGCTATGGAGGGCGACGGGGAGGACAGGCCTGTTTCCGAATCGTGGTGGACTCATTATCTCAACAATATCGCCGAGTGTGTTGCTAGGCAGGAATATGAGGCTTTGTTGCTTATGCAGTCACAAAATGATAACGCTCCAGCTGAAGAGGAATTCAACACTTATTTAGAGGAGTCGGACGCTGATGAAAACATGGGGATGGAGGATGAGGAAGGAGGTGACGATGAGGAGATGAAGGTTAATGAAGAAGAGGATTTGCACTGGATTGGGATTTCCATTGACATCGTTGAAGAGTCGGCTCCGGAGTCTATTGTGCCGGTGGAAACAAGGGCATTGGAACCATGCACAATTTTCCTAGAGACACCAGTAGCTGGAGAGTCTGTATGCATACTGAGTGAGTGCTCCATTTATTCCACACTCCATACTTTGACACATGGGTGCAACTCAATGGGTCATGCCCTCTCTACCGGCGTCGGATCTGAGACCACATAGATAGGCCAGACAGAGAAGCTCAGTATCCATGATGACGTAGATCAGTGGCCTATGGAGACAATGTATTTGATTTTTTTTTTTTTTAAACATACCTAGTTCTATTACGAGTTGTGGACTAGCGGACGATTAATGATACTACCAGAAATGCAAGTTTGTCGCTGCAATTCTAGACTCAGAACCAACTAGATACCTGATAGTGGACACAATATTAATCTTAGATTTACTGAAATAAGCAAATTATAAGTCGGCGCCGACCAATGTTGGTGTGGTATGGTTATCAGACTTATATCCGATTATGAACACAAAAAATCAATTTGGGTTAAAGTTTATCAAAAGCAAAAAACAAAACAACACTTGGCTCTTGGAGCTAGAGCAGTACTTCCAGGCGGCCAAGTTGAGTGACGAGGATTGGGTGGAAGTGGCTCCCACCTATTTGAGGGGCTATGCTCAACAATGGTGGCAGAAACGCCTTCATAATCAAGGACCAAACCCGGAAATCTTTAACTTGAGTGGGTTCAAGGAACTTATGAAAAGACAGTTTGTTCCCCTCAACGCGTCCTGGCTCGCCCGAGACAAGATGAGGAATCTGATTGCAAAAACTTGTGTTGTACAAATTTTGTTATAAATGAAATGGTTTTCAAATGTTGTGCTTCTTATTTTGTTTGGAATGGTGATGTATGGTATGGTTGGCTAGTACGTAGAATGCATGCTAGCTTACAAAAGTGAGAGAGGTAAATTGGATTAATTGTGTGTTTGCATAGTGTCGAAATCAGGTGACTCCCATCTAAGGCCAAAGAAACTTGCGCCTTCTTTGAGAATTCACATGCTAGTGCGCACCTAGCGCATGTGCGTACTATGACTGCGCTACCGAAGGGGTTGTCTTGTAGTGTGAGCTAACGCGGAAGCTACGTACTTCCGTTCACATACCATAATCGTGTAACCTCAGGACGAAGTCGTAGTGCGGCTTCGGCGTGTTTCCATATCTCAGGCCAACATTCCAAGGCGGACTCAATTGTAGTGATTGGGGCGCGCGGTTGGTTCAAGGTTATCTTCTTACTCAAAAAAAAGGTTCAAGGTGATGCCAAAAGCGGCATCATGAGCGGTCGCAAGCAATGTTGTTGCAGTAAGACGATTCGATCCTCAGGGAGGATCGTTCCTTGGCCTTGAAGTGGGCCAAGAAGAGTGCACTGGGTAGAGTTTGAGAGGCTCTACCCTTGGCCGGGACTTGGAGGAAGTCGGCCGAACTAGCTAATGGAGAGTAGAGTCAAGTGGGGGTTTGGTTCTCTGCCATAGGACGCCATGGTACGGAACAAACTCCTTGATGTGGGACGCCACAACTTGGATGTTCATTTCTACAAAATGGATAAGTCAATGAGGATATCGACTCCCTGTTGGTAGGGGTGTGTGTCACGGCCATTTGCCTTGAGGGCAGGGGGTCGGGACACAAGAGGGGCTGCCCCCATGGTGGGGGCAGTGACAACAATAGGAACGGGGGCCGAAGCATCCTTGAGTGCCCAAGGCACTCAAAGAGGCGGAGGCGTTCACTAGGTGGAGCCTTGCACACCGGGTTGCGGTGGGGGTGGGTCCACGAGGGGTGGTGGTAGCTTAGTGGGTCTTAGTGGGGGTGGCATAGGACTCACCATGGGGAGGAGACCTTGTGGTGGGAGTCGTGGGGAGTCTTGGGACTCATCACGGTCCAATGGGACTGTGGTGGGTGGGCCAAGACTCAGCGCGACTCATCACTGGGAGTCGAGGGTTTTCGTGGTGGTTCGCCATAAAATGACTGGTTGTTTGTGAAACCCCCACGGACAGTCACAAAAATATATATAGGGGAGTAGTAACCCCGAGAACGGTGCAAGCCCGTTGGTGACCAAAAACTAGTGAGTGAGCGAGCGAGCGAGCCGGAAAGCGACCAAGGAGTGGGGAGCTATTCCGGACTGCCATCGACCAAAGGGAATTTCCACTTGGCCCAAATTGAGAGAGGGTCTCGTGGAGGAGTAAAGGGGGACCGTTACGTCCCGGTGAGCAGCCAAAGCTCCGAGTTGGCCCGGCGGCCAGTTTGGGAGTTAGGCGCGCGCAACAAAGTGAGTAACTATGACTTGAAGATGAACTTACCGAAGTGAGGTGCACGACATCTTCTTCGTTGGCGTATAAGTCATGTACAAGGGCTTTGTCATGTATTCCTTGGTATCATTTTGACTTGTTAATATTAATTCGTCCCACGAATTCTTGTTCCAAGGTCTGTAAATCAACAGTTCCATTGTCATGTACCTTTTTTTATTTGAAATGGTCCCATCCATGGCATTTTCAATTTTCCGCCCAGTTTGATCTTCTTGATTTTCTGGTAACCATAAAGCAATGTCCCCGTCCTGGAAAGATTTTTCTTTCCCTTCGGATATTTTTTTTAGACTTCGTTGTTCTTGAATTCGTGCCATGTTATATGCGGCGTTTGCCCCGAACTTCTTCCAAATGGAATAACTCATATTCCCTGACTCGTAGAAATTCTTCTAAACCCCATCGTTCATGAGTTCCGGTTCGTAGTGTGGGTAGCATACATGCAATGGGTAATAGTGCCTCTGCTCCATACACCAGTTGAAATGGTGTATGTTTCGTGGTCACCTTGTATGAGGTCATGAATGCCCATAGTGTTGTGTTCATTTTGGTGTCCCAATCTGTACAATTGGCATTTACTATCTTGGTTAAGATAGTGCATAATATCTTGTTGGTAGATTCGGCTTGGCCATTTCTTTGGGAATAGTAAGTAGTACTCTTGTGATGTACGATCATAAACTCCTCCGCATTTGATGGCATCATTTATAAAATGTGACCCTTGATCACTGACGAATTCCAGTGGGCTACCAAATCGTGTGATGATGTTTTCATATAAGAATTTGGCTGTTGATCTGGCAGTGTTGTCTCTTAGTGCCTTGGCCTCTACCCATTTGGTAGTATAGTTAGTGGTTATGAGGATGTATTGGTTTTGTGTGTACCTTGCTGGAGGTTTAATGGGTCCCACGAAGTCTAGCCCCAGCGTTGAAATGGTTCTGTTGGTAGTATTGGGTGCATAGTACCCTTCCCAGTTCGTTCTACTGGTCCCATCCTCTGGCAAACATCACACTGTTGACAGTGTTCATAAGTGTCTCCAAATATAGTAGGCCACCAATAACCTGCTAATAATATCTTTTTGTTGTCAGGTCCGAACTGAAGCGTCCTCCTGCAATTTCTTCGTGTAGCTCTTACATCACTGTTTGGCTTGCTCTTTGTTCACACATCTTCTCATTATGGAGTCAATTCCTCTTTTGCACAAAATCCCCTTGATTACTGTGTACGGTTTGCTTTTCATTGAAAGCTTTCTCCTGTCATCTTTGGTGTAGTCTTCAGGAAATTTCCTTGTGTTTAGATAGTATTTGATTGGCCATTGCCAATCATCTTGATCTTGATTCTGAATGTCTTCTGAATCTTCCTTGGTAACTGTATACGCTCCAATACTGATATTGGCCAATTCTGGATTGTTTGTTTCGTTGTTTTCCTTGTCATCTTCTTCTTCTGGATCTGGCTCATCCTCAATAATAAGTCCTTCATCAAGAGGTTCTTCTTCATCTGATGAGTCCTCTTCTTCATCAGTGTCATCCATGAGTTTAAGAGAATCTGGGAGGTCATAGTCTCCTTGAAACACTCCCAGAGCATTTATATGATCTGTCTCTTCATCTTGTGCTTCTGGTTGAACAACAAACATAAATGCATCGGGGAGTTGATCCTCTACCCCCGTGGCTGGTTTTCCTGTAGTAATCCTTGACAGATGATCTGATGTAACATGTAATCTTCCTGGTTTATGAACAACTTCAAAATCATACTCATGAAGCAATAACCATCGAGCAACCCTGCCATTAGCTAGTGGTCGATTTGCTAAATGAACTAGAGCCTGATGATCAACAATAAACTTAAAGCGATTGCCAAGTAAATAATGCCAAAACTTTTGAACAGCATAAATCATTGCCAATGCTTCCCTTTATGTGGTGCTATAGTTCTTCTCGGCTGCTGTCAACAATCTGCTTGCATAATAGATTGGTGAATCTATTGTGCCTGTCACATTCTGAGCTAGAACTGCTCCCAAAGCAATGCCCGATGCATCACTGTGTACATGAAATGGTAAATCCCATCTTGGATTTATCAGAATTGGTGCTGCTGAGAGTGCTCTTTTTAGTGAATCAAATGATTCCTGGCAAGCTGGAGACCATCTGTACTCGACATCTTGCTTCAGCAGTCCATAGACTGGTGCCGCTCGATGAGCATATTTGTCCATGTACCTTCTGTAATAGCTTGTCTGTCCCAGAAATCTCTTGAGTTTCTTGGGATTTTCTGGTGGTGGTATTTTCTGGATAACCTCCACTTTATTTGGATCCACCAGAATTCCCTGTTGGCACATAATGTGTCCCAACAATAATCCTGAATTTACACAAAATGTACATTTTTCCGGATTGAGACTTACTCCATTGTTTCTGCAGGCTTGTGAGCAAAGTTTTA
Organism: Takakia lepidozioides; assembly: GCA_030704615.1. NCBI lineage: Eukaryota > Viridiplantae > Streptophyta > Takakiopsida > Takakiales > Takakiaceae > Takakia > Takakia lepidozioides. Next base: position 63,691,783 of record CM060734.1, read on the forward strand.
ACTGTGCCAAGTGTTTGGATTTCTGTCCGAAGACATTGAAATCATCCAAAAATACCTGCATAAAATCGTTGAGATAATTCTTGAATATCTAGATACTGCTCGCTGAAACGTGGCTGGTGCGTTGCAAAGTCCAAATGGCATGACTTTGTAAGCACAGGCTCCTCATTCAGTGATGAATGCGGTCTTTTCTCGGTCTTCTTCTGCCATCTGCACCTGGTTGTACCCACTGAACCCATCCATGAATGTGTACATCTCATGTCCTGCCACTGTATCCAACACTATTTCGGCGAAAGGTAGTGGAAATGGGTCTTTCTTGGTTCCTACGTTTAACTTGCGGTAGTCCACACATACTCGTAATTTTCCATTTTCTTGGGTACTATCACAATGGGCGATAACCATTGTGGTGTCTCTATTGGGTATATGAATCCTGCATCCAGTAATTTCTTGATTTCTTCCCAAACTTTAGCTGCATAGTTGGGGTTCATTCTGTAACGGTTCTGACGAATTGGTTTTGTGTCAATTTCCAATTCAATTCGGTGCTGACAGATGTTGGAATGTATACCCTTCAAATCTTTGTAGTTCCAGGCATATACATCCTTGTATTCAGTGAATAATGTAGTGGCTTCTTGTAGAAATGATTCTTCAAGACCTACACTTACTCGTATTATCTGTGGTTCTTCCATTGTTCCCAGATTCACTTGAATCAATTGAGTTTCTTCCGTTACTGTTCATCTTGCAATTTCTTGTCCGATGGTTGCAATCGTGGCAGGTACTTCACTGATTTTAATGTCTTATTCCTTTCTTGATAAAAACGGGCAGAGTGTTGAGGTGTGTCCATAGCTTCTTCCTCCGGATCTTCCGTTCTCGGAGTATTCGGTTTTCCTTGGGTGTTCACCATGTGACATCCTACTGTTGGGGTATGTTTGACCACTAATTTCCCAATAGGTTCCAACTGTGGATGTGCTGCATATACTGTGGCTTCCTCTTCATCTGACAGTCCACTGGCCCAATCATTCTCTTCCACTATACAAGGTCGTTTATCTCGTGGAATGGTACCTCGTTGCTTCGTAGTGATAGTGACTTGTTCTGATCCCTTTTTGATCGTGAGAGTCTGACTTCCCCAATCGTGGTGTGATTGGGCTTGTGTTAACCATGGTCGGCCAAATAGTAGCGAATATCTTTCTGCCACATCCTTAATTCTGAGAATGGTTACTGATACTTCGTATACCAGTCCTGCTACTTCCATTGCAAGTCGTCTAATGATACCCAATGGCTGCATTTTTTTCGTTGATCGGCCATTCGTATCATGAATGGAGCAAGTTCCATGTGCCCCAATCCTAGTGACTTCTTCGTCTTCTCTGTCATGATATTCACTCCGGATCCTCCATCGATGAGTACATCCGTTACCAGATTCCGTCCAATACGTACTTGTATTACGGGTATTGCTTCGTCGTAGTCTGGAATTTGTTGTATAGTTGTGGGTTTAATCGTGTAAACCTCTGGTGTTGGTTTTTGTTTTGGGTGGGGGTCAATGCCTCGATTGCCCGAAATAAAGTTTTCTTGCAATGTGGAGCAATTTTTAATAATTGTCCAATGGTAATTTGGGTCTTGGTCTGGCAGATTACTTCAGCCAATTTTGTTTCCGTGGTTGCGTTCGTGGTCTTCATCGTTGGTCTGATTTGATCATCTGGAGTTGGCTCTCCATAAGGTATATGGGTTCCCTCTTGCATTTGGGCTATGGCTTTACTTACCTCCTGGTGTAAGCTCTTTTCTTCCTGCCATGCTGCACTTTCTGGATATTGTTTCCGTTCTTCTTCAATCTCCTTATTTGGAGGTTTCTGTTTCTTGGCCTGAGTTCGGGTTACCACAAAGGTATCCACTACAGGAGTTACCACACTCACGGCTACACTCGGTCCGGCTTCCATATTTCCCACTTCTGCCTCATGCTTGATTCGTAACTGACATTCATGTTTCCAGTGTCTCTCTTTCTTGCAGTAGTGGCATCTTGTGATTTCTTTGTTTTTGGGTTGATGTTCTCTATCCCGTGGTGGATAGTCATCTCGTGGCCTCTGATAACAATTACCCATATTGTATCGTCTCGGTCCATCCGATCCTCCCCGTCGGATTTGGACTTGGTGTACCCCCATCTCTCGTGTGTACCCACTCTTCTTGGCCCTTTGATTGTAAATACAATGGCTGGTATTATGATTGTAAATATGACAAATATCACAGTATTTGTCTTTCATGTGATATTCTGTTGCCAAGTGTCTTGCAGTCCCGCATTTGTGACACCATGTTGTCTTTCGTGGTCCTTTATCTTTAAAATTCTTGATAGCCTCTGCTATCTTCTGATCCAAAGTGGTTTTGTCAATCACTTCTTTCTTCTTTGCTTGGATCCTTGGAATCTTTACTTCTGCTCTGATGAAATCCCAATTCCAATTTCTTTGCAGTTCCTACTGCTTCAGCCAAAGTGTTGTTAGGCATAACTGTAACCATGGTTACATATTCAGAACGAAGTCCGTTGATGAACCATGATTTTTGCAAGTCACCCCGTGGTGCTTGAGGTAGCTTCCTGATCAGAGTCTTCATTCTCTCCAGGTAGTCGCCTACCAATTCTTTCTTTTTCTGTCTCAAGTTCTGTAATCCTGTGAAGATTTCAGACGTGGATTTGTTGGATCTATATCGTTCTTGAAACACGGCTCTCATATCTGCCCAATTTGCAAAGTGATTGGCTGGAAAGGTTGCCAACCATTCAATGCATTTTTTGGCCATTGAACAAGGAAATAATCGGATCTTTTCCTGGTCTGTTGCTCATTGTAAATGGTGCACATGTTCTCGAATTGATTAAGATGGATATCCAGATCAGATTTCCCATCATATAAAGGAAACGGTGGTCTGGTTTTGCTTGCTGCTAGAGCCATTGGTGCTGCTGGTGCATCTGGTTGTCCAAACTGGGATGGTCCCGCCGCTGCTGGTTGTGGTGGTGTTGGGATTGTCAAGGCTAGTGGTGTTGTTGGTGTTTGTCTTCCAAACAATGATTCAAAGTCTCAAGAATTTCTCCTGCCAGCTGCCTCCACCCTGCGCCATGTTGTCCAGGCTGACTGATGAAGGCCTCGGGAGAGCCATCGATGAAGTCAAACCCCGAAACCCTAAATCGCCCCACAGCCGTAGAATCAACCAGAAAGCAAGTAGAGATGCCAAATTCTTGAAGGAAAGTGACAAGTGAAGAAACAATGTTCCATGGTTTCTGTCATGCCACAGTTGCACACCATGCATGTGGGATCCCGATCCTGCAAACTGACAGCCATAGGAAAGATTCGATTGGCGATTTTCTAGAGGTACGCGCTAATTTTTGCGAAGCGGTGTTTGGCCCAGATATCTTTCCAAACTCCTTTCTAGGCTGGGATTTGCAGGTTGAGATTCCATTTTTTTGTTTCACTTGGCTGTGAAGTTGGCATTTCCCAGCTGCATTCTGTAGCCCATCCTCACTGTATATCGTAGGAGCGGCGTTTTTTTGGCATCCATCCAGGTCTACTCTCCTGGATCAAACTACAGCCTGGTGTCAACCATTAATGCACCCATTAACAGTTGCATACTTAATTTAAGGTTCGTGTTAGACAGAGCCAGGTCAGGTCCTGAAGGCGCCGCCTAGCTCCAAAGGTGCTGCTAGTGTGGATTTATAAATTTGTTTGCGTTTGTAATTTGTAACCAACAGTTAGTGCTAACTCCTTGACGTATTTACGAAAACAAAAGTCTAGAAATAAGTAAAGCGAATGTATAATTACTTTGGGATAAATAATATATATATATATGTATATATATATATATATATATATATATATATATATATATATAAAGAGATAGCCTAGTGTAAATATTAGTTATTAAGCAAACAACAAATTTTAATTTCTGCCAACCAACTTAATTTGTTTTTTTAAGGATTTTATGTATATATTTACGTTTAAAAGATATGGATATTGATTTACTTAGTTTTAACTAGTCCCCATTAATTTAGGTGAGTCAAGAATATACAATCAATTAGATCATTCTAAGGAAAAGATCAGCCCAACAAACAATATTAATATAACCAAAATAAAAGAAGAGAATCAAAACCAACTACAGGAAACAGTGTGGCTATTGGAATTTGAAACCAACCTCGAATGTGCGAGTGAAATCACTAACCGATAAGTCCGTCAAGTTATATTCAACACCAACCTTCCTATCCAAGTACTTATAAGGCTATTAGAAGGATTCTGAACAAATAAGCAAAACTAAGCGAGCTGCGGCCAACAGGAGTTGAAGCCCTCCCAACCTTAAAAATGTAAACTACCAAACTAACCATCAGACTAATCTAGGGATGTTGTTACAAAAGGTTTCTTTTAGTTATTTAAACACAGTAGTCAAATCTCACTCTTTAACATGGCCTGGCAATTAGAATTCCCTGTTTTCAAAAATCCATAAGTCCCTACTAGGTTCTTCAATTCACTTGCTGTAAAACAAAGGCTCTAACCTAAGCTTTACTCAATAAGATATTTGAATTAGTTTGTGAATCAAGGTTCATAAAAATGGTTTAGCTCAAATCGTTCAAACATATATGTCTTTGCAGATCAGTGCCATGGATATGACCAAGTCTCAAATTCTGCTAGCATATACTGCCTACTTTAGAAATTCTTAACCCAAGCAATAATTACTAAAACTACAAACTTCTAGTGTTGTAGTAATCTTAATTTTATGACTCAAAGAAGAATCCACTTAGATATCTTACTAGCAAAAATAAATAGATCAAATCGTATCAGCCAAACATGATTCTACACCATAGACTTTTTGTTGCTCCAGTTTAAAAACCACTACTTTCAAAACTTCCTATTTTATGATCCCTGCCTTCGATTTGGCTAATCTTAGGTCCCATTGGAAGTATTAGCCTTATTCTCTGCTATCAACAAGAACTAGCATAGAAATCTTCCAGAACATATTCTAATGCAGATCAATTTTGTATAAAAAAAAATGAGAACCCTTTCCTACATGAAAAATGACCAAGTCCCCAACATCTGCAATTGTGTGCCAGTGTAAGAAAAACTGATTTCCAAAATTAATTTCTGAGGATGCAAGGCTCTGATTTCACTAATGTCAGGTTCTATTGGGAGAATTATCCTTATTCTCTGCTATCAGAAAGAACTAGCATGGAAATAGGTCAAGAGAACCCCACTAGAGCAGATCTACTTTGCCAACAAATGAGCAGAATCCTAAAGCCAAGGCCTTGAAAAGCAAAACAAGAACTGGACTTCCTACCAGCCCTTGTCTAGATTACCGTTACACTTGACACTCCGAGAGAGTTGATCAGATCAAGTCATCACTTCACTCAATTTCAAAGCGGAAAGAATTAGATACGATTGCAAATCTGGAACAAAATAGTTGTAACTTTGAGTCCATCGCTCACTACTACTGATTCTCTCTCCATCTTTGTGTTCTCCAACTCTAACGGCTGCCCTCCACCGTGTTCTCTACATCGTGCTAGTCGCTCAGTGGTACTCTCTCGATTGATACTACTTGCTTCTCATTCCCCCAAGCCTTCTTTTATGCTTCTGTTGGGCCAATAGGAAAATTAGGAATTAATCATTAAATTTAATGGGAGCTTGTTGGCCTGGTAATGTCATCCCTTTTGCATCCATCCTATAAATTCATCCAGCCTGTGCTCTCTCATCCATCCCATCCATTTTCATTCTTCCTCAAAATTTTCATCCATCTGTAACTTTCATCCATCTAGGGACATGACCAACTTAAGTTGGTACATGACCAACTTACATTGACACATGAGCCAACCAGAAGGACTCGCATCCACACGCAAACATACAAAGACAATTGCAGACGCATCAATTTCGGTGCCGCAATTACTCAACGGTCTGACTTGTATTAGCAGTGACGTCGAGGACCCTGCCTTCAACATCTGTGCACGTTTCCATGAGCGTTTGGATGAATGCAGGACTCCTGGTCATGCCATACCTCCAAGGCTTGCCCGCCAAGTTGCAAAGCATGTCCTTCTCTCCCACATGGTTGAAGAGGACATTATACCCCACTGGATCAATTGTGGAGTCAACAAGTCGGCCTGTTGGACGTAATTTGAATTTCAAATGTTCCTTCACGAAGCATAATGCCTGAAAGATAAAAGTTTGCAAACAAAGAAGGCAAAAAGTTAGAGGTCGCCGACACGTACATGAGCAAGTTCGGCGCTGAAATCGGCAGAAGAGAGGAAAAGCGCAGCATACATTGTGACCCTCGTTGAATAGACCATGCATGTTGATGCAAGTCCACATCTTCTTCAGGATGAGTGCTGCACTTCTCTCCGTCCATACTTTGACATCATGAGCAGTGACGACTCCATCAGCTGCTAGCACAACAATACAACCGTCGTCGTCCAACATGTTGGCCGCGAACCCGAATGTGTGGCTCCAGTTTCATTCGTCGTACTTGTTCCACCACGGGGTTGAGCCCAGTCCCACTATCTCCTGCCCATCCGGGATATCCACAAGGAGATGGAGGCTTTCACCGCCCTGTCCCCGACTATGCTCTTCTTACCGTGGCTCATCGCCAGAAAATACCCCATCATCTTTGTGTAGCCATGAGTGTCCTCGATTTCATTGCTAGTGGCCTTCCTCTTCTCCTTCCCCTGGTGGGCTTCCATCGCCTTCCTCAATCTCGTTTTTTCCTGCCTTATAGTCAGAGCACTTACGAAACTTTCATTAACACACTCCACAATTGTGGGTGTTTTGAGGGGTTCCCTGCTCGCAATGTGCACCGCACGGTAGGGTCTTCCAGGTGCATCCTCGTACAGTGATCTCTTCGCAGCTGAACCCCCAGAGTGCTGGCCCTTGTGAATTTTCGGACGAGGTGTGGCCCCCTGGGTGTTCTTCTGCTGGAAATCGTCATTGGAATCCTCGTCCTCTGGCTGAATATGTTGCTGCTTCTTCTTCTTGGGTGTGGGGCTCTTCGTCTCTTGCCCCTATTTGCGCATTATTTTCCTCTTCTCCTTGGCCAACGCGGCCGTCTTTGGCCGACTTTTTCAGTGCTTTATGCTTTGCGGCTTCCTCTGCTTTCAGTTTTGCTGCGTCCTCCGGTTGGGGATCTAAATGCGCCTTGATAGCCCGGGCATTCGCTTCCTTCCTCAAGTTTACCTCGAACATGTCAACGGTCCCACTTGGGAGATCCACATACCAGGGACTGTCCACCAAATGCTCGGCATGCCACCCCTTCGCTATGACTTCTGTGTACATCATACCATGTCCTCCAGGTGTCCTCCACGCCAGGAAGAATGATGGATGGCTTTGGATGGAATGAGAGCAAAATTTATGTACCTACAATCACAAATTTTTATTACGGTGCCGAAATTCGAAACACGCACACGGGTGATTGCAAACTAGAGTGGACCAAAAACGACAGATCATGAGTACATAAAAAGTACATAAATGAGGATGTGACGAATCCTCAACCATCGGATTTGCTTCAACTGACAATCTTGACCGTCTATTATTGACTGTTAAAACCAAGATTTTCAAATTGTGATAATATCAATTCACAATTTTTTTTTGAAATTTGATCATAATCAACTCTGCATTTATGGTGAATGAATGCGTCTAATGAAAAAAGTTTTGTTATTTCAAAAGAATTTAGTCATAAAGGACTTTATGAAAATAGCTATTTTTAAGGCTCAATATAGTACATAATTTTTTTTTAACTTCATATTTTTGAATGATAGTTTTCATTCCAGATTCCTCATTCTCCAAAGCAAGGTTGAGAGAGTCCATTTTCTTGACTTTGTTCTAACTCCTATATTAAAAAAATCCCTAACGTCTTTTTTTTATGGACTGTGACAATTCTTTATGGACTTTTTAAAAGTCCATAGCATCTAGAGATTCTGGTTTTTGATAATGATATTTAAAAGTGTGAAAGTATATGTAGATGAGCCTCTATACATTAATCCCTTTTTATTGATGGCATTGTCATGTAGGAGTATGATAATTACCACTATTCTATGTCTGGAAAAAACAATGCTGTGATAGCAAAAAATGGACACTGTAGGCTGCAATCACCCACACGGGCCACTTCAACAACAATCATACTACTGCTGCATCAAGCAAGTGGAAGTTCCCAATACACAGGTATTTCGGTGCCTGAATACCCACTGGACCATGCATCAATTCAGAGGCAGGACCGGCGTAGGCCTATATGGGATTCCGTGGGACCAGTTGCCCAGGATTCACAAGTTCCTGGATATTTTGGCGCCACAATACCAACCTCAGTAGCGCTCTGTTTGTAGGATACAATGACAGCAATTGCCTAACATTCACATCTTGCAGAGGGGTATTTTGGCGTCGCAATACCTACCGCTGTTTGGCTAAATTCACAGTTAGAACCCAAACTGCAAACAGGTGGATGCATTCGCAGCAAAGTACCTGAACAGGACTCGCATTGCCGCTTTGTCGGCCCCCTCCTGCTCTTCAATGTATACGATGCGTCTTGCCTTTGCAACTTTTCTAAAAAACAGGTTTGGGAAGTGCCCTCGCCAAGACTGTAGTTATCCATTGTCTCCGGTTTCGTCCAGTTGATCTGCAACTTGAAAGTGGTGGTATTGCAATCCAATTACACCTGTGCGTGGGTCAGTATATATAGCATTGCAGGTCTCCGAAATATTCATGAATTTGAAACTGCGATGAAGTCCAACAGACGCAAGAGGAGGACATTATACCTGATGCCACCAAGTCATGACATTCAGCCAGTCGTTCATTTTGTCGTCAGTTGGCTCGATGGGCAAGTGGTATAGATTGCTCATGTGAAGCTTCCATGACATCATCCATTTTCAACACATTCACTATGATCTTAAAGATGATCTTCTGGATCTCTTATCAAGACTAACGGCTGTACACTCTTTTGATCTGCCATTGTTACTGTGAATGGGGTTGGTTTCATGTTACTTAGACCAAGTTTCTGCCTTAATTGGTCTGTCATAATATTCACTCTCAAGCCCCCATCTATCAGTACATCAGTCAGGTCTATGCTTCCAATTCTCAAATGGATTACTAGCATTGAATCATCAAAGTCCATGACTGTTTCTCGCCCTTTAGGCTTTACATTATAACTTGTCACGTTGTTGTTCATGTCCGTGACTGGGACGACCATGGCTGAAACAGGCCAGGGTATTCCATGACTGGAATTCCTAGTTACTAACTGTGCATGATGGGAAGCACAAGATACAAGTCACCACTAAGAAATCTAGTAGGCTACCTGCTACCAGAAGACCTCGTGGAGTCATAGAATATGACTGGAGAGGAGGGCTTGACGAGGAGCAGGAAGCTACTCTGTTTGCTGCACACCCAAAGTGGGAGCAGGTTGCAGAAATGCAACTGGGAGGCCGGAGTTCCTTTAAGGATATCTGCTGTGGTGCAGTAACAGCCACATCAATTGAGGGAGAAACAAATGATTATCCACCACATTTCTATGAAGAAAGAGAGGGAGAAATAGAAATCCTAGAGGAACCAACCACTGTGAGTTTATAGGATGAAGTAGTGGTTGGATGGACAATCACAGCTGAAGAGCAGGTGATAGAAGTGAATGTGGGAACTGAGGGAGAACCAAGAATGGTGAAAGTGGGGGCTGATTTGGAGCCAAAATTCTTTGAGGAAGCTAAGAGCTTGTTTATCAAATACAAAGATGTATTTGCTTGGAGCTATGAAGATCTGAAAGGGATACCACCTGAGATCTGCCAGCATAAGATTGAACTAGAACCAGGGTCAGTACAATTAAACAGACAAGGTACAGGATGAATCCCAACTATGCACAGAAGGTTGGGGAAGAGATCAAGAAGTTGGCTGATGCTAAGTTCATATACCCGATAGAGTATACAACTTGGCTATTACCCATTGTGATAGTTCCCAAGAAGAATGGCAAACTGAGAGTTTGTGTGAACTATAAGAAATTGAATGATTGTACAAAGAAAGATCCCGTTCGTATGCCATTCACAGAAGCTATACTCGACACTGTGGCAGGCCATGAGATGTACTCATTCATGGATGACTTCAGTGGGTATAATTAAGTACAAGTAGCAGAAGAAGACCAAAGAAAGACAACTTTTATCACAGGCTGGGGTGCTTATGCATACAAAGTCATGCATTTTGGACTTTGTAAATGCACCAACAACTTTCCAGAGAGTGATAAGTGAATCTTTCCATGAGTATCTGGATGACTTCATGCAAGTGTTCTTATATGACTTCAGTGTGTACAGCTCTAAGAATGAGCACTTGCAGAAGTTGGAATTATGTTTGGCCAAATGCAGGATGAGAGGTCTTGGGCTGAATGCAGAAAAATGTACTTTCTGTGTGAACTCTGGAGTTCTTTTGGGACACATTGTGTGTAAAAACGGACTGCTTGTTGATCCTAGAAAGACAGAGGCTATTAAAGCCTCACCACCACCAAGTAATGTTAAGGCTCTAAGGAGGTTCCTTGGACAAACCGGTTATTACAGAAGGTTTGTCAGGCGATATGCACAGAAGGCAGCACCATTGAGTAAACTTTCAAGAAGGTTGCAGTGTTTGCATGGATAGCTGAATGTCAACAGACCTTTGAGGAACTTACATTGTCAATAACAACTACACCTGTGCTGATTAACCCACATTGACATATGGTATTTCATGTACACTGTGATGCCTCAAGAGAAGCATTGGGGGTTGTGTTAGCCCAAAATGTCACATGAAACATAGATTCACTTGTGTATTATGCTAGCAGACTGCCACTGCAAATAAACTCGCATCAGGCAATTGATCGTCCACTCCTGTGGCAGACTCTCCTGTTGAAAGGCATGACAAGTGATCTGCCACAAGATGCAAACGTCCAGGTTTGTAAACAACTTCGAATTCAAACTCATGCAGTATAATCAGCCATTTGGCTATTCTTCCACTTATCAAAGGCTTGTTCACCAAATAAATCAGAGCTTGATGATCCACATAGAACATAAATTTCCTTCCAACCAAATAATGCCTGAACTTCTTGACTGAATAAATCATTGTCAAAGCTTCTCTTCGGTGGTGCTATAGTTCATTTCAGCACTGACTATGATACCTGTAGGGAGCAGCAGGGCGTGCGATTCCAGTCGACCGTTTGAACATCTAGGGGCCGATTAAAATGGCTGTAGACAACGGTTTGCTGCTTATTCCTCACCACAACATCCGATCACTATTCAAGCAGAGGTAAGTTAGGAGAGCTTGACTTCCATGACAAACTACACATTTGGTTATTCTTTCAACGACACGGTTCACAACAGTCTCGCAATTCTAGGTAGAAATTTTCACGTTGTTTCAATGCAGTTCATGAGGACGCTGGAGGCGTGGAGCACGCATGCTCATGATATGATTTCATTTTCATGACCAAGCTGGTCTGGTATGAGCCCAGGTGTTAGCGTTTCACTATATTGCCCCCAATATGTTCTGCCCGGGGTATTGTCAGTTGCTTATACCCGCCTAGTCTGGTACCCTGCCACGATACCCTTACCCGTGCTGATACCCCACCTCACCCCCATATACCGGTCCAACAGTGGTATAAGCATCTTTTAAGAACTCCATCAGGTCCTAGCTTATACAATCTTCCACCTATCATAGTGTATGGTAAAGTCTTGATAACTATTCTCTTCATCTGCTCCTTCCCATAACTGGGTGGGCATTGTCCATGAGTAAGGTAGTATCTGATTGGCCACTGCTAATCTAACCAGTCATCTGCTCCCTGCAGCATTTTTGGCTTCATGAACGTTGCAGACCTCTTCCATTTGTGGGCCATATCAGTAGCCATGTTGATGTTTCGCCGTTTCCAATACACCACACTTTTATGTTTTACACCTTACAAGCTTTCCTACAGCTATTCCAAACAAGGCCTTCTTGTTTGTCCAGGATGAAAAGAATTAGAGGGATGGAGGATCTTAGGGTGAAGAGCACGACAATTCTACAGAAGCAGACAATCGCTACACCACAGGTAGTGCAGCTGCTGAAGGAGCTGCGGTTGGAGGGGTTGCTACGTAAAGAGTGATCTTTGTATCATCGGGGATTGATGATCCAATTCATCCAGAACTTCGAGCCTTGGATAGGAGTTACTTAGGTAAAGGGCGTAGATATAGAGGTTACTCCGCAGTACTTGCAACAATTGTTTGAAGTACCATCTGGTAATGTGAACGTGGATGAGCACATGGCAAGATTGCAAATAGGGGATCTGTTCCAAGAAACGAGTTTCTTCAGGAACCAGGGATTCACTTGCACTAAGGCCGAGTATCCAAGGTTGAGGGAAATTGGCCAAATACTGAACATTTTGTTTGCCATGAAACAAAACCAACAATATCTTAGCAGATCTTTCACGGAGGAGATACTGAAAGCTTTGAGAGGAGAGGATGTAGCTTGGGCGGAGATGATGTAGCTTGGGCGGAGATGATGTACAGTGGTCTAGTGGAGGAGATGAAACGGTTACAAAATACTACTGCCAAATCTCCGATCATTGTGTCTGGCCCAATTATTGCACAAATTATCTTTGATTCTTGCTTGCTTGATGCGCGAGAACGCAAGATAATGGGGGTGTTTGAGGCAGCCACAACTTGTCGTGCACCTCACTTCGGTAAGCTCCCCTTCAAGTCATAGTTACTCGCTTTGATGCGCGCGCCTAACTCCCAAACTGGCCGCCGGACCAACTCGGAGCTTCGGCTACTCACCGGGACATAACGGTCCCCCTTTAATCCTCCACGAGACCCTCTCTCAATTTGGGCCAAGTGGAAATTCCCTTTGGTCGATGGCAGTCCGGAACAGCTCTCCACACCTTGGTCGCTTTCCGGCTCGCACGCTTACTCACTAGTTTTTGGACACCAACGGGCTTGCACCGTTCTCGGGGTTACTACTCCCTATATATACTTCTATGACTGTCCGCGGGGGTTTCACAAACAACACCATCATTTTATGGCGAACCACCACAAAGACCCTTGACTCCCGGTGATGAGTTGCGGTGAGTCTTGGCCCACCCACCACGGCCCCAATGGGCCTTGATGAGTCCCAAGACTCCCCACAATTCCCACCACAAGGTCTCCGCCCCACGGTGAGTCCTATGCTACCCCCACTAAGTCCCACTAAGCTACAACCACCACCCCTCGTGGAACCACCCCCCACTGCAACCCGATGTGCGGGGTTCCACCTAGTGAGCGCCTCCGCCTCCTTGAGTGCCTTGGGAACTCAAGGGTGCTTCAGCCCCCATACCTATTGTTGTCACTGCCCCCACTACAAGGGCAGCCCCTCTTGTGTCCCGACCCCCTGCCCTCAAGACAAAGGGCCACGATACACACCCCTACCAACAAGGAGTCGATGTCCTCATTGACTTGTCCATTTTGTAGAAACGACCATCCAAGTTGTGGTGTCCTACATCAAGGAGTTTGTTCCCGTACCATGGCGTCCCATGGCAAAGAACCAAACCCCCCACTTGACTCTATCACCATTCCAAACAAAATAGGAAACACAACATTTGGAAACCATTTCATTTATAACAAAATTTGTACAACACAAGTTTTTGCAATCGGATTCCTGAGCTAGCTAAGTTGGGCTAAGCATGCGTTTCCTCCCCCACGATCCAAGGTTGATGTCCCCATCAACGCTTCTTCCACTTTTGAGGTCGCCCTTCGAAAGCTGCAATTGCCTCGGATGCATTTCCCATTTTAGAGGCACGCACCCAAGTTGCCTCCACTTGATGATAGCCCTTCTATGTTTCTCGATTCTTGAACCTCATCGACTTAAGCACTGCCTCCACCTCGTACTCAGGTTCATTTTCATGATCCAATAACATAGGTGGCGGACGCAATACTTGATGTCGATTCGGACGCGCGTCATCTTTGAAGTAAGGCTTTAAAAGGGAGACGCAGAATACCGGATGCACCTTGCTGTTTGCCGGTAGCTCCAATTCATACACATCCTCATTCATAACCTTTCGGATGTGGAAGGGCCCTGCGTACGGAGGTACGAACTTCGGACTCACTTCCAAAGGTAGTCAAAAATTCATGATGTTCAACCAGACCTACGTGCTTGCCTCAAACTTAACTTCCCTCCGCTTCCGATTTGCCTGCCGTTCATACCGTTTCCTAACTTTGGCAATGTTGTACTTTGTGAGCTTCAACAAATGCTCGCGTTCTTCCAGCACCGCTGCTACTGCCGGTTCCTCAACGTCCTGGGCGGCCCAACTTGTCGGCACCAGAGGTGCTTTTCCATAGACCAATACGAAATGAGAAACTCCCGTTGCGGAGTGTTTTGTGTTATTATAACAGAACTCTGCCGCATCCAAGTGTTCCACCCAGTCTGATTGGTTTGCCGACACATAATTCCGCAAGATCTGCTTCACCACAGAATTCACTCTTTCCGGTTGGCCGTCCGTTGTAGGTCGGAAGGCGGTGCTCATCTTGAGCCTCATCCCCATCTTTTTCTCCAAAATTTACTTGTAAACTTTGGATCACAGTCCGAGACAATTTCCTTCGGGAGTCCATGATGCTTGAAGACGTGGGCGAAGTAAAGTCGCCCCGTCTCCTGCGCCGTTGCCGTCTCTTTGGTGGGAATAAAATGGCCCTTTTTACTGAACCTATCAACTACCACCATTATTGCATTGAATCATTTGACAATGGCATAGCAGTCATGAAATCCATCGAGACACTTTCCCAAGACCCATATGGAATCGGCAAAGGTTGTAACAGCCCCGCTTGCTTTTTGTACTCGCTCCGATTTTGTTGGCATGTGGTGCATGTCTTGACATACTCTTCGGCCTCCTCCCTCAGTTTGGGCCAGAAATACTCTTTCTTCAAGAATACCGCGGTGCACTTGGCTCCGCCGTGGCCCGCAAGCGGGCCATCATGGCATTATCTCAAGAGACTATCTCTGATCCCTCCCTTCGGCACGTAGAGACGCTTTTGCTTGTACCGGAGCAGTCCATTTTGCAAGTGGAATTGCGATTTAACCCCCATCCTCAAGTCCCGCATCACGGACTTCACCATCTCATCCTTCCGGTAAGCCTTCCGGATCTTCCTTTGGAGCGCTGTCTTGCCCCTGTACACCAACATGAGCTGCTGCTTTCTACTTAAAGCATCGGCCACCACATTGTCTCATCCCGGTTTGCACTGAATATCCACGTCAAACACCGCCAAAGTGTCTTGCCACCTAAGTTGTTTTGGGGACAACTTAGGCTTTGTTGCAAAATACTTCACTGTGACATTATCCGTGAACACCTTCACCGGGTTGGAACCAACATAGTGGCGCCAAAGCTCAAGGTAATGCACCACCGCCTTCATTTCTTTCTCGTGCGTAGGCCACCGTCGCTCCACTTCATTCAGTTTCTTACTTTCGTAAGCCACTGGATGTCCATCCTGCATGAGCACACCCCCAATTGCGAAGTCCGATGCATCTGTATGAATCTCAAATGGACGATCGAACTCCGGGATTTTCAGGATTGGAGCTTCCGCCATTTGCTGCTTCAACTCGGCAAAAGCTTGGCCACAAAAGGTGTTCCATACCCCCTTGGATTTACACAGAAGGTCTGACAGCGGCCCCGTAATCTTGACGAAATTTCTCACATATTTTCGGTAATAGGATGCGAGTCCTAGGAATGATCGCACTCCTGGGACCAAAGTCAGAGGCTCCCAGTCCAAGATCGCCCTCACCTTTCTGTCATCCATTTTGATCACATCCCGTGTAATCACATGCCCTAGGAACTCCACTTTTGTGACCCTGAATTCGCACTTTGAAGCTTTGGCATACAACTTCCCTTCCCGCAATTTCTGGAATACCCTTTTGAGGTGCTCCAAGTGCTCTTCTTTTGTTTTCAAGTACACCAAGATGTCGTCGATGTACACGATCACAAAGTCATCCAACCACTCCTGGAAAAGTCTGCTCATTAGAGTGCTAAAGGTTGCGGGTGCGTTGGTGAGCCCAAAAGACATCATCAAGAACTCATATGAACCATATCTTGTCATGCACGCGGTCTTCTCCTCATCTCCTTCCGCCACTCGGATTTGATGATAGCCGGAGCGGAAATCGATCCGGCTGAAATACTTCGCTCCTGCCAACCGATCGAAGAGGTCGTCGATCCTTGGCAAATGGTACCGGTTTTTTATAGTCACCTTATTCAGAGCCCTATAATCGACACACATCGCAACGTCCCATCCTTCTTGTCTGCGAATAGCACAAGGGCCCCGTAAGGTGACTTACTCGGCCGGATGTACCCCTTTGACATCAGATCCTTGAGCTTGACCAACTCTCTGTGGTTCAACCGGTAGGGCGCCTTGGCAGGCGGCTCCGATCCCAATATCACCTCAATCTTGTGGTCAACTCCTCTTCGTGGTGA
This sequence comes from Takakia lepidozioides, assembly GCA_030704615.1. Classification (NCBI taxonomy): domain Eukaryota; kingdom Viridiplantae; phylum Streptophyta; class Takakiopsida; order Takakiales; family Takakiaceae; genus Takakia; species Takakia lepidozioides. Next base: position 63,708,169 of record CM060734.1, read on the forward strand.
CAAGCCACTTGGTAGATCCTCCGACATCACATCCTGGTATTTCTCCAAGATCCCTTTGATCCAATCTGGGCTCAGCTCCCTATCGACTTCTCCTTCCACTTGTCTTATGTAAAGCAAAAACTGGGGCTCGTGTGGCTCTTCCACGGCCCACTCCTTTGCTGACAGCAGGTTTATTTGCCCTCCCACTCAGTTGGACGTTTCCGAAACCTGTAAAACTTCGCCACCATTCCCACACGGTAACGTGACTATTCTCTTGCGGCCATCTATGACCGCTCTGGATTTGCTCAAAAAGGTCATCCCCAAAATGAGATCCACTCCATTGATCTCGCAAATGGTGAAGTTCTTACGTCCCTCCCAACTCCCGAGCTGAAGAAGAACATTGAACGCTAACCTCGTCGCCAATTGTGGTTCTCCTTTGGCCGAATGCACTTCATGGAGGCCCCCACATCACTTGTCAGGAGCCCCAGCTTCCGTGCCGTTGCCGGTGTCACGAAGGAGTGTGATGCTCATGTGTCCACCAACAACGACACGTTAGTTCCGAAAATTATCCCACTCACGAACATTAATTAACTCCCTTTACGCAAGGCCCCAGTTTCCTGATACAACCCTACCTTGCAAGTCTTGGCGACCACCGCCTCCACCAAGCGGCTGATGGAATCTTTGGACAACTCCGTGGTCGCCCGAGTCATGTTCAATTGTCGGGGTTTCGCGCACTTCTTAGTCATATGCCCGGGCTCCCCGCAATTAAAGCACACTTCATCGAAGGTCGCCTTCTGTCCGCCATAAGCCGCCGCACCTGATTTTTCTTTCGGAGCACCGGGTGCCGCCTTGACGTGTGAAGGCCCTCCCTTCGATTTCCATGTGCCATTGTCCTATCCCACTTTTTTTCCGGTCGGAAGGAGTCACCCTCCCGCCGGGCCTTCTTGTGGTTCAGCTCCGTATGGCCTTGTCTTTCACCCCTAGGGACATCCGAGAAACATTCAGCCCTTTCAATTGCCTCCTTCGAGTTGTGTTCTCATTACGGCCTTGTACAATTCCAATTTGGCGGGCCTGCAGCGTCTGCCTCCGGATGAGCAGCCAAACAATGCAGAACATGAGGTGGAAGAGGAGGAGGAAGTGGAGGAGGAGGAAGTCTAGGAGGTTCGTCCGATTTCGGGACGCCCCTCTACAGTATTTGCTCCCGGATAGGGCTCTTGACTTGCTCAGTCACTCTTCTGGGCAAGGGAATTTATTGTTGACACTAAGAGAGAATCGGAACAAGTTTGTCCTGGATGTTTGTGCATTTCATGATGTTGTGGATGAGCTCCCACCTGGCCTCCAATATCTGCATGTTTTCACGAACCTGACCTCTATAGATATCTTGTATCTTCATGTGCGCCATCTAAATCCAGAAAACGACAATGCACAGTGGATGACTACCGCGCCACTCCTAATTCTGGACCTGTGGTTCGATGACTCGGTGGTTCGTGTTGTTGATATCAACGCAGCAACATAGAGCGTTAAGGATTATTGTGGAGGGTGATTAGAGGGCACATGCTCCGGGTTATGGTAGGTCCAAGGTTTCTTATGGTGCAGTGGTCCATTTTTTATGATGGAAGCTCAGAGTTGTCGCTGTAAAAAATAAAAACATGGATTTGATGATATTTGTATTTCGAGCGTGTATGGAAATTTTCTGTTATGTCAATGTGGGGTTGATGTGTTGAATGGGGTCTACAAGTTCAACTGTCTTCTGACCCTAAATATGTTATCCTGGTAGTACCATGTCTTGTGAGGGCTATAAGTTTGTGTCTCTTTCATGTCCTGTACGATGTTTTTCAATCATGACGGAGAATAACGGGGCCAAAATACCTCATTCCGCATCCGCATCTAGAAGAAAAAGAACCTATTATCGAGGTATGAAGACCTAATACCGTCAATAAAGACACCAAAATTCCAATTCCGCGGATGCCCGCTCATGAGCTCATAGGCTCATGGCCTCATGAAATAGTAAACCTCTCTGTAAGGGGTTTCACAAACAACACAATCATTTTATGGTGAACCACCACGAAGGCCCTCGATTCCCTGTTATGAGTCGCGGTGAGTCTTGGCCCACCCACCACGGCCCCAATGGACCGTGATGAGTCTCAAGACTCCCCACTCAGCCCCATGGTGAGTCCTATGCCACCCCCACGAAGACTCCGTGAGCTACCGCCACCCCACGTGGAGCCCCTCCACCACTGCAACCTGGTGTGCGGGGCTCCACCTAGTGAGCACCTTTGCATCCTTAAGTGCCTTGGGCACTCAAGGGTGCTTCAGCCCCCATACCTACCGTTGCCACTGCCCCCACCACAGGGGCAACCACTCTTGTGTCCCGACCTCCCCGCCTTCAAAGCAAAGGGCCGTGACACACGCCCCTACCAATATGGAGTCGATGTCCTCATCGACTTGTCCGTATTTGAGGAAACTAACATTCAAGTTGCGGCGTCCCACATCAAGGAGTTTGTTTCCGTGCAATGGCGTCCTATGGCAAAGAACCAAACCCCCACTTGACTCTTACTCCCCACTAGCTAGTTCGGCCGACTTCTTCCAAGTCACGGCCGAGGGTGGAGTTTTAGGGTTTAGGGCAAAACGTGACCGGGCTGAATGCCCACCACCTTGCACAGGCACATCTGGGTGGGATCCGCTGCCCACACAGGCGACATGCAGCCCCCCTCAATCCCTCGCAGGTACCTGGTGCCAAGTACTTGCCACGTGGGCGGGTCAATACGCCGGATATCCCTAATCCACACAACATTAGGGTTAACCGACCTTCAAAACATTCCTGCGGTGCAGATTTTATTTTATTTCCAGTGCCGTAACTTGCTCCGCACGCTTGACCCCAGCCTGCACACTTTTGCTTTAGGAAAATTTTTCATCCGAGTTCATCCGCTGATTTCTAACATATTAGAGCGGCACATGAACCCTTATATTTAGATAAGTGTCATGGGAAAAAATGAGTAAGCAATGTTTTTTTTTGGATCTAGCACACTAAATGAAGTCTTTGCATTTTGGACTATTTTAATAGGAGTGAATTTTGCCCATGTTGGAGAGCTTCGAGCAACCATGACAACAATCATCCTTGTATTGTTTGTGTGAGTTCGTGACCAATGGTGCATATACAGCTAACAAGAGCAGTACACGAGCACATGCAGCTAGTGAAGTTGCTGAGATTAACAATTTGAGTCAAGCAGCACAAGTTTGTTAATGTCGCACAATTGCAGCCCTCTAAACATCGAGAGCGATCAGCGATACTACATCACAAAGGAAGGGGATGCATTTCAGGCATTTAGTGTAGCAAGTGCTATGTGGGCGGGCATGTTAATTTGAAGCTCTTACATATTGATCAGATAATGGATGGGTTGTGCAACTCGGTGGCATGGTAATAAATTTGGACTTTAGGGTAAGTTGGCCTATGACCGAACAGACGTTTATGACCAAACACCCCATAACACTTCCGTCAATGCCTATGACCATATAGTGCTAGTCCCACGACTGTCTATTATTGCTATTGGCAAATGATTATTTGATATAACGCCCCCAAAAATTTGATTGGTCATAGAGCTCTTGGTGCACACAAGCATTCTGATTGGTTCGCCTTTGAAACCTTACAACTTTGTGTAAAATTCAAGAAATCAAATAGTTCCAAGTGTGTGGGTTGCCCCATACGTGGGACACCTTACCCATTTTACACGGGAAAAAACTGACAAATTTTTTTGTTGGATTTTTCACCATCATCATTTGAACGGTCAAGGGCCAACATACCCTAGTGTGACGTGGTATAGGCGACCACTTGATAATCGAGCTGCGAATGTCAACAACTCTAGCAAACTGCATGTAGCACGTCTTGGCGGCTCTGCAAATGGCACATGCAAGTCAAAACTCGGCGCAATCAACTCACAGGACCCATCCGCCAAGCTCCATCCCATCTATCGGGTGCGCTACAAACATGCTAATGTGGAAGGATGCTCGGACTTCCGTCAACGTTTGTAGTGTCAAACGTGTCTTGTGCTGAAATGTTAATGTGAGATGAACAATCATTTCAAAAAATTAGGGTGTCACAGATCTAAGGAAATGGCCTTCTACCACTTCGGACAGGTTTCATAAAATTGAGCAATAACTATAGTTGACATAGATGCACATTAGTATTCACCAAAATCAATAAAACTCAAACTCAACCAACAGTCAGTAGCTCAGTTGCTTAAGTGCACTGAGTGCCACCCAGATGATTCTGGGGTCAAATCTTGCTACTGACGGGTGTGGTATGGTTCCTGGGCAATGTCCCACTCATTTGCCTCCATGGCGCATAAATGAAAGAGGTTATTTTCTCCTCTCACGAAGGGGCCTGATTTGTGAGCTGTCGCTCCTAGGTGTTTCCCTTATTTAAAAAATATATATAAAAAACTCCTATTACCATCACAAGCCTCCATCACATCAGCACAATGATTTAAGAAGAACAAATAAATTCGGGTCCCAAATTCTGGCAGGGCCTATTCCTGAAGGTCAGAAAAAGGGAGAAGATTGAAGCGGCTTGGTTTCTTAAGTACCCCTTGGCTGCTTTACAGTTTGACCCAGGGGAGTGGAGTTGGATAGATGACCACCACTCCCCTTTCTTTGCTTATACAGTTAAGATGGGTTATTCTCTATTGAGGACTCCCACCTCTTTCTTATCTAGGTGGTCTGAAAAGTGGAGCCACTTGAACCTGTCAGCAGCCAACTGGGACTTGGTATGGAAAGATATCTGGAAGAAATTTAGGGTAGCTAAAATCTCAGCTTTCTTGTGGAAATTGGCTCATAGGATCTTACCAGTCAATGTCAAGACCTTGTTCAACAACTCCTCTTGCAGTTTACGCATGGCTCAGCTGGAGATTATTGAACACTGCCTGGCTGACTGCCCTTTTCCTGCCAGAGTTTGGAGAGTTATGATGTGTTTCTACTCCAATTGGGATACCTTCCCATTCCCCATCTCTTCTTCTCTGCTGCTCTTGAATTTCTAGCCTTCTTTTAGTCTTACTTCATGCCCAGTTTGGGCCAGTCTGAGGGCTTTAATCCTGTGGAACCTGTGGAAGGCTAGGTGTTCATCAGATGTATGAGGGAAGACCCCCTAGGGGCAGGTCTATTTTGTTTAATATATATCAAGACCTGCTTACTGAGGGGAGGAAGGCTTGGCGAACCTTGTGTGCAGCTGTTTCCAGGTCTTCTGAAGAACGTGGCAGACAGCTCATCAATGACTTTCACCAGTCTTGGGGGAAAAATGATACTCTCGGAACCATGCTTCCCAACTTGCAATTCTGCTGGAAAGTCACCACTCCAGCTCATTGGACTGTCCCCTGGTGAAGGAGACGATGCGGATTTTAATTGGAGACACAAGAAGCCTCGTGTGACCAAGTTCAGGACCCAGTTGAGGTTTTAGCTTGTAGTACTTGGCCCTCTTTCATCTTTTCTCCTGGCTTCCCTGTCATGGAGGATAGAGCTTCCTTGAACTATCTGAAGTCTTCTTAATCTTCCTTGCCAGTCATCATTCTTAGGCTTGGTTTTATGTTACTTATCAGGCCTAGATTTCTAGTTCCAGTTTTCTTTTGGCGCACGAGATGCGACATCCCTGCTCCCTCCCCCCCTCTTTTTTTCATGCTTATAACTCGTATGTTGGGGATGTTCCCCCTCAGTGAGCCTTACGGCCTCCCTGGTGGTTATTTTTTCCACTTTTTTGTGAACATTTATCTGTTTTAATTTGATTAAAAAGGCCTCTGTCTCCTTTGTCAAAAAAAAGAAAAAGAAAAAAAAAGGGCCAATGGAAGGGCACCCGTGTCGGAATGAATGAAAGATGAGGCCCCGTGGAGAGCGCATAAATAGGAAGGGGCCAGGAAGGTGGGCACCTAGAAACATCCTCGTTGTGGCTGCTGCAGGAGTGTAGGGGAGGGAGGGGAGGAGCTCTAGGAGTATAAGGGAGGGAGGGGAGTAGTGGCAAGGTCGTGAGAAGGTTAGGGCTTGGTGAAGTGCGATCAAAGTATGGCTGAGGGCAGGGATCGTCGTGCTTCTCAACAAGACTCAATTTCATGTAGGTTCAACACACACAAATTTCTGCCTACAATCCGAAACCCATAGTTTAGATGTATGATTCATGTTTCAACTGCACTTTAGTTTGTTGTATGATAATTTAGATATCTTCTTCACTGCCTTGCTCTACTTTAACAAATACTGTACTATGTTGCAACTTTTGGTAACTCTTTAAACTGTTTATATTTATACAGAAAACCTTTCTGTCCACAGCATCAACTATTTAAAATAAGAGCCTTTCTAGTTTCAAATATTTTCACCCTTCAACATGGTGTTGCTGCTGGGTATTTCTTCTTATAAAAAAGACAAAAAAGAATATGGTCATAATTCTGCAGTACGAGTTGGGTGTGATAAGCCACTTTACCTACCACAATAGTTGCTCCAATGGAGCCACACACCTACCAGCCACTGTCACTGGAGACCCAACAGAGATGTCCTACATCTGAAGCACATAGCCTCAAATATTTAAAACATTAATACATCCAGTATCGCTTCAACAGCCAAATACCCGGTAGCCTTGAGACATGCATCACCCAACTTTTGCACCTTCAACTTCCCCTCAAAACCCCTGCCCTAGCCCAACATAGGCCATGAGAAGAGGAAAAAAGCTAGAAGAATTAGTCAATTTCCCTCTTCAGCTCACAGACCCATCACAACACAAAACACCATATAAACTTTGCCACTCAGTCAATCTACAGCCAATTGACCAATTGGCCTAGTCATGCCTGCAAGCTTCAAATAAGGCACTCCCACCGATTTCTCTGATAGCGTGCCCCAATTACAGATGGGCAGCATCTCTTTTCTGATCTTTTTACATCACACAAAATATTCCCAATATCCTTTTCTCCTCGTAGGACTGCAGCTGGCCATGGGTTAGAACGATTGCAACCCTTAGCCATTTCTCCTTGCACCACTCCCACCTAACCCTGATAAAACACGTCTAAAGCACATAGAACAAGCCAAAAAAAGCGGTGAAAGCTCTTGCAGCCTTATATTAACCTTCCTGGCACATAAAAAATGTCCAATAGAAAGGATGCACACAATTATAAAGATGATTTGGACAACATGACAGCATACACCACCTGCAAAGGACTTCACAGTATGGTTCTGCAGTAACAACAGGGTAAAATCTTTATTTGCACAAATGATTGTGGTACAAGCTGGAGCCCAAAGAGCTGCACAGTAAATTACAAGGATATGTTGAATGAGGAAAAATTACAATAAGATTACAGGGGGTTCACATATCTGTACAGAACTAATGGCCGTTAAAAATTGAACAACTAAATGGTAACTCAAGGTCCCTCAAGACTCAAAACCCACGGAATGTTGGTCAAGCCACACAACTTGAGTGCAATGTTGCTCTCACTACTAGACTTGCCGATCACTATCTCTCTGCTCTGCTCCATCATGTGTACAAGGTGGGGATGGAATGACTATTACATACATCCCAAGATGTAGGAGTCCAGATCTTCAGTCAGATTCTTTTGTATCAAAGGCTGTTCAATTAGGGCGCTCATAACCTCTCTCAGGGAATCCGCACATTCCATCTCTACAGCTCTCTGCACCTCATTGAGACCAACCTACTAGACTTTTCTGAGTTGCATCTCCATACCAGAGGAACCAAAAATAAATGTGTCGCACAAAACCAGCTTCATATCTTGCCTCTCCTCTCTCAATCACTCGCTCTTCTTCAAAGCTCCTTGCCGTGTCCTCTGAATTGTGAGAAAACGTTTAACATCATGCAAGTGCTGGAACACTACACCGCGAGTCAGGGCCAGATGAGGCAAAACCTTCAACACGCACAGTTGGATTTGCTCCAAATGAGGGTCCACAACATGAGGTTTGCTGAGACAGCACTGACTGGGCTCTCTGATGTAGAAACTGGACATCATGTATCAATGGATTACCGGACCGACTTGGAGGTGACCCAGAAAAATATGGGGGTGAGCAGCTGAAACTCGATGCATCTCCATATCCACTCTGACCCACCACAACCCATACACAATCAGTTTGAAGGCCGAAGACAACCTCAAATATGTCCTGAACTACCAAAAAACTCCTTTCAACAATATCACCTTTGCACCCAAGACATACCTTACTCAGAAAAATGTCAAGTATTTCAGACCCTGCATCACCTTCAGCTCGCACAGTGGCATGGCTGCATATGAACCAGAGTACGCCTTTTCAGTACAGGGCCCATTTGCTCAAACCGCAATACAATATACTTAGAAGCATTGAGATATCTCCATGTGCAGTGTAAGTCTAAACAGTATGATCAACCACATACAAGATTTGCAAGAAACCACTTGGTATTTCTATTCCAATTTGGTTTGGTATGAAGACAACTCCCCATCCTCATTCTTGCTATCTGCGAATTGCAAGGACATCTTACGATTGGCAGCCAACTACATCATACAAGACTAGAGGCTCATTAACCCTACAGAAATGAGAACAGATCACAACATCTTGACTGCCAAAGGATGAAAGAGACCAGACCCAACACCTAGCCTAACCATTAACTGCCTGCCCCTAGAGGATCTGGTAGGGAATCAAGAACTGACTACCCAATACTAGACACTGCCAAAGCTGAAATTACTACAACCACTCCAACACTCAAAAGGGAGCGCAAAGAGTACCTTCGGCGCCTCCGTGAGGGCTTCATAAACTCGGGGGCAGGACAGGAGACATTAGCAGCTCGGCGTGGTTTAGGACATATCACTTCCTCCTCATATGCATCGGCCCGGAAGCCAGCCCTTGGCCTCCTCCTCTCGTTCATTTCTGATCGACTCTCCAATGAGTTCCAAGCAGCAAGCTGCTGCACTCCCCCAAGGTTTCTTGCGCAAATCTCCAGTTTTGCACCTTATATAACCCACTGGCTTGCTATCGGTCTTCTGAGATGAAGAAGAGACGTGCCTTTCCCCACCTGCCCTGTCCTTCTGGATCTTTGTATATACAAAACGAGTTTCCGTGCTTCAAAAAGGCTTTGAACCTTCACCAAATCTCTACCAGGTACCTCTTCACGACTTTAACAGGTTCGATTACACCAGACTCGTGGATATGTACAACCCGCACTACAGTACGCCTGCAAACATTAATAGTGCATTTAGACAGCATGTAGAAAGATCCGTTGAATCTGGAGCCACAGACCTGAACCACCAAATGGGTGCGGTGATCTAAACCAACGCTTGACAAACAACTGAAAGCGTCCACGAAACATAACCATGGCCCAGGTGAGAGCACCATAACTACTACCAGGGAGAACACGAGAGGAATGTCAGAAAGGACATAAGGTGGTCCAAATCTAAAGCCAAGGCTCCCTAGGCAACCATAACCATGGCGCCTCATGGTTTCAACATAAGATTAGACCTATCTGATACAGCTCAAGGCGAAGCTAGAGTGACGGAATAGTGAGCCAGCATGGGAGATCTACCACAGGAAGGAGTAAGTAACGAGGTAATGATGAGCGAAAAGCGTTCTTCACTTAAGGAAATCCGCCTCAGATCTGCTAGAATGAGCCCTGATATATGTATATCGCCAGTCTTTAGAAGAGACTTCCCAATTATGAGCAGCCTGTCAATAACCTCTGGCTTGGGCGACACTTAAAAAGTTACACACCTTAACCGCAGAAAACAAAGAGAAGAAAAGGTCTACACATAGGACGCCAGTGGACCGCGAACACATCAGCAGGCCACCGCGGAATGAGGTACTTCATAGAGAGATACCCAGGACAGCAGAAATGCGAAGAATGACTTCCGAAGACGACATTTCTGGCACCGATCAGACTTCTGATGTGGGTAGGAGGAACCTTGCATCTAGATCTAGTTCCTCAGCACACCCAAATAGACGAGTTTGTCTGACACATGATGGAAAATTCTTCAAATAGTGGCTGATGCCTAGTTCTTATCTCAGCTGAGAAACACACACAATACCAGCCAGACTATGGCCATGCTTCACGTATCAGCCCCCAACCTCCCGTGTAGACACACAAAGAGACACATATTGCCAGCAGTGAGCCACAACTGTGTAACAGAAAGAGGGACACCACGTCCACCTCCCATCTATTCACCAGATGCACCGCCTCATGAGTAGATGAAGTTGTACACAGAAACGAGTGAGGGCCACCGGCCGTTTGTATGCTCCAGTGGCCGAGCTCGTCCATCAAAGAAGGACACCTCTAGAGGTAAATAATGCTAACAACCAGCACAAAGAGGCCGCAAAATAGTGAAAACAGCAGAGCCGAGGGCGCTGAAGAAGGAATCCTTTGAAACAAAAGAGACATGTACAGCACCATGACAGGATCAACCATGCAACATCCAACATCCAGGTACTTACCATCATGCCGCACTTACCAAACAGGTAGGAAGATTGAAAGGGGGCGACAACGACAGAGAGGGAGAAAGTGATCCAAGGTTTAGAAAGTGTAAGATGTAGGGTTTGCAAACGCCATGATATAGAGGCAGACATCTACATGCAACGGAAAGACAACCGTTGACAAGATACAGGAAAAGAAGCATCGATATCCATGACAGCGGGAGAGCGCACCTGCCGGGGGAAGAGAACGAGACGGGATGAGATCGAGGAGAGCGCGAGGAAGAAGGGATGTGAGGAGGGGAGAAGAAGAGAGGAAAAAAAGGATGTAAGGCAGGGGCAGCCACATATCACCAACTTGTCCGGTCACCGTCTGCGCTGCTAGCCGGTGTGCGCCAAGTTGTCCGGTCACCGTGCACGCTACAGCCGGTGGCAGCCGTGTGAGCGCGCGCTCTAACCGCCGGGTGCCCGCCGCGTCTCTGCTCCACACTCAGATCCCAATCGACGGCCCTCGCACGTGTCGCGCCTTTCTCTCCCACGCCTCTCTCCTCGCCGCCTGCCCGCTAGTCGCTGCCCTGCCACTCCAGAATTTTCATCTTTGCCCCTACAAACTCCTCTGCATCTGCCCGCATCAAATGTTCTACCCGTCACTAACGGTCAGTCTAGTCTGTAAATTCCATGCCTCCAAATGAGACATGGTAACTTTTAGGTTGGTGGACGGATGAACACAACAATATCCCGCTGGTTGTACATGCAGTCACCAAAATCCTGTAGTTAAGTTAGTCCCTATCAAAGCCAAGTTAGTTTTTTTTTTTTGGTTAGTTTTAATTGTGTTTAATGCCTCACTAGCACATCCATAAGTGTGGTTCTGTCAGGCACGTGGCATCTACTGCTCCACTTGTACCACCAAACAACCTTATGGCCAGCTTGACACCCCAAATGACATACCTTAGGCAAAAAGATATTGGGACGAGTTTTTTAGGAATGGAGCGACGAGAGATGGCAAGGTGTGATGGGTGTAGTAGTAACTTTTGAGAATCTAATTTCAATTTTTTTTTTTCCTCTCAAGCAAGAGCAAACGTAGGACTGCAGCCCCAAGGACCCGATACCACTACTTGAGCCCCCTATTTTGTACAAGAGCCAAACAAAAGCCTTGTATTACTTTATTTGATAAAAGTGGCGGAGAAAATAACCTCCCATGACGTACCATAGAGGTTGAAAAGGAAACACTGCACCCTAACCAAGAGCAACATAACCAAGAGCAACAAAAGGTAGGTCCTAAGAGCATCCCCACCCTTCTCCCTGCCCCTCTATGGCTATTTGAAGGATGTGGTTCAGGACTCTCGAAAGGTGTGTGAAGGGGTGGGCTGCTCGTAGCCACACCCGTGCCCCTCATTACACCCTTGCATCCTATGTTCTCGCCTTGCTGGAGTTCCTAGCGACGTTCTCATACGCTCCTTGATCATGTTCCCCACCAACCGCCTGCCTTCATCATTAGAAGCGAGCGGTTGGGAGGCATGCTCTGACCTATCCATGGTCGGGATGCTCGGTTGCGGGACGAGTTTAGGTCACTGTATATCGTGCACGGATATAGTGAAAGAGAAGGGGTTCAGGGTCCGCCCTTTACGGCATATACAGTGGGCAAGGGTGTGGTACGTTTGCAAGGAAATTTGACCTGTGTACACGAGAAGTACCTCGGAAGTGGTTAAATCCACCAATTGGTATCACAAAGGTGTCCACCTTCCAAACGGATGGCAGTAACTCTTCGGGAAAGAGACTCCATAATTTACGCTTCCTTTGGAGGCGTCAAATTTATTATTAGGTCCTAACGGAAGACTAAAGATGAAATGCAAGAAAACAAGATCCACGGGATAAAGTGAAGTCCCCTTGAGTGTATAGAGGAGAGAGAACAAACATCAATTCTCGGAGCTTGCACTACCTTCCTCCATTACCATTGAGCCTACCCACGAGCCGGTTCCATTAATGGCAATTCATCAAGCTTTACATTGTATAGCCTTGTATATCAGAGGAGCAAGCCAATATGTCCCGACAATGAGTGTGGGATCAGTTGAAGCATAAACAACACTACAATATGTTAGTACAATTCCCACCAACTCTTATGCATATTCGATGAGACAATCCAATTCGCGAGTTGGTCTCTTGAAGGCAGTAACATCTCTCATCTATAGGATTGAGATGATGTAGGGTGATCACCAGATGAGCTCCATTAGTCAACAAATCACCAACTACGTTGGATATCAAAATAGGGCACCAATCGGCAAATCAGGTCCTCATGCAAACTGGAGCCATGCACCTATTTAATTTATAATACAATTTGTAATTTATTACAAATTCATGTATTCATGTCCATTCCATATGTCTTTTATTTGAGAGATTCCCATGTTCTCCCAATAGAACCACCTAAGGTATGATGTCTCTGAAGAGAAGAATGGGCATAGTTATTGAGAAATATGAATTATCGCATTTTTCCCTCATACATAGTGGGCTGATCAGATTTTTAAGCAGGGGCCTAATTTTGCTAAGATCGACCAAATTGTCCTCCATAGTGGAGAATCGTATTGTTTATGTATGAAACACCTGGTGGATGATTGCCAGTGGATGGATTGTATGGGGGAGCTGATGCAGATGTGACGGAATACTAGTCGTTTCTCCCACCTCCCCTCAGGACCCATGAGTCCGATGATCCATTTGCCCACTTGAGGGCTTCGATTTGGGTTTCCGGATCCAAGACTAATGCCATTTTTTTTTCATGGGTAGACAAAGTTGGGATAAGGCAACAGCCGGTCTAAAAACTTGTTGATTGATTCTTTTTCCTATGTAAAGTTTCTGATGATTTTTCTAATATCTCGAATCGAAGGGGCTGAGGGGCACCACATAGAAGCAAAGTACCAAGTGCTGGCAAAAAGGATCTAGTTGGCTACAAGTGCACACCCGATAAGAGTAAGGTGTCTGGAATCCCAGTGGCTTTTTCAGCTTAGCTATGACAACTCCCATACGCTAGTCATCTAAAAGGTTGATTCCAAAAGGGTGACCCACTAGTAGAATAGTGAGTGATAGTTCTTTCTAGGAGCCATGTTAAGCCAATGTGGTGGCCCCAAGTTGGGAGGAGAGGGAGGAGAGAGTTGTCAATGTCGTATATGTGGATTTGTGTACAAGGTAATCGGCGAGAGGCCATTGGTTACTGGATGCAACTTCGGCATGGTATGCTAGCTACAGGGCAAAACCTGTTGTTTTAGAGATGGAGATGACAAGACACATCTAGTCGCTGGAACAATCTTCCAATTATTTTGTGGTACCTTCTTATCATTCCATATTGTTCTTTGTACTCTTCTTTAGCACCATTGTGCTCCATATGTAGATTGTTATTTGAGCGTTTGGAGTTTTGTAGCATCGTGTTGATTGATTGTTGTTGAAGCATTTAACAGCTATTGAATATAGTTTTTGATGGCGCATTTCTAGAATCATGTTCAATTGTTGCGAAAGTGTTTTTTGCTGATAATGAGATGGCGCATTACATCATCAATATCGATCTCATCTTATGAAGAAACGTCTTTATTTTGTGGCAACAAATAAAGAGTTGATGGAGGCTATGGAATTATCCTACAATGCTGTAACAAAAAAAACAAAAAATAGACGAGATAACCTCGGAGGAAGATCAGCAAACTATAATTTTGTCGGATTCGTGGCACCAAGTTAATTACCAGTAGTACCAGCCTAATGCAATTTGCTTACTATTGGTTTGTTGGCTTTTTTATTTGGGACAATATGGAGCTTTACAAGTTGATTGTCAACGAACTAATGAAGAAGACTGAACTTATTTGAAGTAAAGATGTTGGTGGACATATTATAAGAAAGCCTAATGTGGTGGAGATGATTTTGAGTAGTGCACTTGTGAACTCATTGGTTTCAATTGTAACCAGTGTTCTTCTGTTGTTGTGTAATTTATTTCAGAATCGGCTCCATCAACTCCACTTGCTGCAATATATCCACCTCCCATGATCCAGAGCTAGTTAGGGACCATATTTTCTTGCACCGATTGCATATATTATTTTCCATTTCCCTTTCCATTTTAGTAATGCAGCTTAGGCGATGCAATAGTTTTCGGGTAGTTAGAATGATTGTGTAGTGAATTTGTATATATTATGGATTAGAGTGTAGGGTAAAACACCCTATGACCGTTATGACCGGTCACCTCATATGCTCCGGTCAGGCCGCATTAGCTACCATTGCTGGCTCAAGACTGCTCATTTTTGCCACTTGGCAAACAATTGTTTGATATAACCCCCCAAAAAATGTGATTGGTCATAGGGTCCAAGGTTCACACAAGCTTTCTGATTGGTTCAACTTTGAAACCCCACAACTTTGTGTGGACTTCATGAAATCACGCACTTCCAAGTCTGTTGGGATGCCCTGGATGTGGGGCATCTTATCAATTTTATCCGGGGTAAAAATGACAAAAATTCACCGTTGGATCTTCCGCCATCGTTAGATGAATGGTCATAGCCCTGTCTACCCTAGATTAGGTTTAATTGATTGGACTCTAGAATTTGACCAGTGTTGTATACTACCATGGTAAGTATATTAATTGACATAGAATGCATTTGTAGAGGTTGGTGGTGAGTTTGTGACACCTCCTCCAATTTTCAAATGATTAGGGTAATTTTTGAATATTCAGAGTTTAGAGACAACTTATAAATGATTTGTGTCTATTCTCTCAGCAGAAGTAACTGTTGTCTTCTCTCGCAATTATTACGGGAAGTCTCAGCAGAGGTCTTTTGATTGCACTGCTTGGATGAATTGAAGCTATGTCTGGCCACTTGCTATTTGTGATGAGATGTGTTGAGGCAATGTCACATCTGGGTCGGGATTGGACTATCTCCTGAAAGACTGGGTAACTTCCATACACTCTCATATTCTTGTCCCAGGCGGGTTAGGATTAACCCGCACCCGGACCCTCACAAAAAACCCAGATCCTGGGTTCATTTTAGAAATGAACCTGGAACCGGAACCGCCTGCTGGATCCAGAACCCGTTAAACCCGCTACCCTGGGGCCAATGTAGCAGGTCAGGGTCCGGGTCTTAATTTGAGATGGGGCATGCGGGGTCCACCTTAGATCTGGTAGGTTTTGTCATATGTGTGGGGAGGACGATCAGCAATAGGCCACTGTAGCAGCCAGCCCCACCACGTTGTAGCCCAGTGACATAATGCCCACATACCACCTGAAAAGCGATTGTGGGTTCAATCCACGGCGTGGTGTCACAAAGTTGTGCCCTATGGGACCATAATTTATACCTCCCAAAAGAGGCGGCTTATATTATTATTAGGCCAGATCCCACACATCCATGCTATAGTGATCTATCTTTGAGGCATATTACTATTCTTAACATGTTTAAAGAATTGATATCAAAAAATAAAAAATGGAACTCAAACTTCTATTTTAATTCTTGTGTTAAATGAGCAATACATATTCATGGTATATTTTGAAGGAATGTCTCTTAAAATAAAATTCACTATTAGGATTTAAAGTTTTTTCCAGTGTTGTGCGGGTTCTGCCTTTTTAAGGAACCCGCCGGGTCCGGGTTCGGGTTTTTCTTGGGAGCCGGGTCCGGGTTTGTCAACATGGACTCGGGTTAGGGTCCGGGTAGTTGTTGGGAAATATTAGCGGGTTCACCGGTTCGGATCCAGGTCCTAATTAATTTGATTAAATAAATTAGAAAATATGATTAATTAGGGATACAATTATTTTTGGCTGGAAAAAACTTTAAATCCTAATAGTGAATTTTATTTTAAGATACATTCCTTCAAAATATACCATGAATATGTATTGCTCATTTAAGACAAGAATTAAAATAGAAGTTTGAGTTTCATTTTTTATTTTTCAATATCAATTCTTTAAACATGTTAAGAATAGTACTATGCCTCAAGGATAGATGACTATAGCATGGATGTGTGGGATCTGGCCTAATAATAATATAAGCCGCCTCCTTTGGGAGGTGTAAATTATGGTCCTATAGGGCACAACTTTGTACCACGCCCTGGATTGAACCCACAACCGGTTTTTGAGGTGGTATGTGGGCATTACCAGTGGGCTACAACGTGGTGGGTTTGGCTGCTGCAGTGGGCCTATTGCTGCCCGTCCCCTCCACATATATGACATAACCTACCAAATCTAAGGTGGACCCTGCATGCCCCATAAGACCCGGACCTTGACCCCCTACAATGGCCCATGGAAAGCGGGTTTAGCGGGTTCTGGGCCTAGCAGGCGGGTCCGGGTCCGGTTCCGGGATCATTTCTAAAATCAACCCCGGTCAGGGTCCGGGTTTTTTGTGATAGCCTGGGTCCGGGTGCAGGTGCAGGTAACCCGGATCCTAACCCGCCTACCCGCCTTCAAAACCCAGACCCGCACAACACTGGTTTTTTCAAGCCAAAAATAAATTTCTCCTTAATTAATCTTATTTTTCTAATTTATTTAATCAATTAATTAGGACCCAGATCCGAATCCGCTAATATTTCCCAACAACTACCCGGACCCTAACCCGAGTCCGTGTTGACAAACCGGGACCCAAACCCGGACCCGGATTTTCCAAAATTTCAAAAACCCGGATCCGGACCCGGACTTGGCTCCAAAAAAAAACCCGATCCCGGACCCGGCGGGTTCCTTAAAAAGACAGAACCTGCACAACACTGGTAGATATCAAAATTTTGCTTTGTTGTTGTCTGTGCCACGAAATCTTTATAAGGAGATATATAATAGATGTGGATGTCAACGTCGACAAAATTAGTATAGCTGGTAAGTAAATGGAGGCAGCTTAGAGAGGGTTTCCAAAGATGGCCAATTGCTTGCCAGCCATTTCAGTCTCTCCTCGCATGAAGCTAAAGGGGGCCCCTATTTTCATCTCAAGGACGGCTTTCCAGATCTTTGTGGACGTAGAAGATTTTCAAAATGTATGGACATCCTCATCCCTTCAATGCAAATTAATTGTCCTCTTAAGTCCTTTGGGGATCTTTATTACTAAAGTTTGGTGCAAAGATTCAACCCAGCATTGACACCATCCTCAACACTTATATGTATCGGTTGTTCAACTACACCATGCACAAAAGGCTGTTTTAAGGATCTCGATCATGTGGCTCCCTTGCATTGGATCAGACCACACTAGATACAAATGGTAACTTGCAGCCCTCTTTTAGTTTCCAACCTACGACAAAACTGACCAGGTACAAAAACGTGCTCTGATTGGCAGCTTTGTGGCCGACCGATTAAAATAAAGACGGAAGTGGTACCCGCCTTCAAAACCCGGACCCGCACAACACTGATATCTACCCAACCTCAGGGTAAGGTTTGCAAAAAAACCTTGTCAAACAGCCTCAAGATCAGAGGACAACACATAAAAAATGATGACTTGCTGAATGATGCGGCTGCGTGCATGAATAGCTACACATTCATCCGGAGGGGACGGATGGCTGATCTAAATATTGCCATCGATGCCAAACGGACGGCACCGCCGCGTGCAACCCACCCAAAACCGCGCACCCAATGCCCGCACACCGCGTGGATGACATGGCATGGCATGGTCTGGCATGGAGCGCACCATATCTGCACATGCGATCGCGTCGGTGCGCCACAGGCCACGCCGCCCTGTGCGCGCCCTATCTCCGTGAAGAAATGGAATACGTATACGTATGCATACGGCGTGGATGGTCGGGCATCGCATGTTCACTATCGCATCCGCGCCTATCGCCGCCCGTCCGGGCAGATCAAGTCGTGGGCAGCCATATTAGGCTTGGCTGCCCAAGGTCAAGCTGCCCGTGGGATCACAGTGGTCCAAGCAATGTTGGTTGACTGTGCTGTACTAGTCCACCGTGTTGATAACAGGGCTACGAAAGAAGGCAATGACCGTGGGGTATCCGGTTCCACAATGTATCCCTGTTTGCAGAGCCCACCAAAGGGAGGCGTAATAAAATGGAACCCTTACCCTCCTTGTATAGTCTTTGGAGGCGGTGGTAGAGCCTTCTAGAAGGGGGCCCACCGCCTCATCTGGAATGTGGGCCCCATCCCATCCTCTATATAAAAAATCCGTGTCTACCTCCCATGGACCCCCCTGCTTCTATGCGTACAGGTGTGTGCAGCCTGTCCAGCCATTTCCCTCCCCTCCAAGCCTCCCGCAGCCCCACTGATTGGCTCTTCCCGCAGTGTCGGGTTCCCTGACCTTCCCAAGCTGGCCAAATGAGTTGGGTACATCATTGACATGTACAATGGGTGAACATACATAAGATGAGAAGTTCCAAAAAAAGGTTTGGCAAGAAACAAGAACTAAGAGGAAGAAAACAAAAGCTATACCTAGTAAGCTACTCAACCAGAACGACCCTGTAGGACTTCACCTAATAGCTTAGATTATTTTAGGGTGTGGACGTGTGGACCAACACCGGCTATGTTCCGGCTCCGGGTACTTCAACACAGTCGACCTAGCCAGCATTCAAGCCTGAGATGCTCCGTTCAACAATCCTTGAGGGCGAGTTCACATGTAGCAGGCTAGCAATGTAAGCTGTGGATCTCGAATTGCCTTCATCATGTAAGTAGTCCATCTCTTGTTCTGTAACAGAACCTATCATACTGTCGGCGAATGAGTTCTTGGGGAAATTGTACGATTGCTGGACCGGCGGTATTACTGTTTGCATTGCACATATCATGCTCTCCTTTGAGGATAAGGAGATTTCACTGTCTGACCTTAGTGGATGTTTTAGACTTGTAGTTTAGTTGCACCACGCTTGCAGCATGTCACTCATGTTTGTAGACCAACTTGCCAGGGTATGTGTGCCTCTCTTTGTCAATCACACAGAGAATACTTCGAGCTCTGCTGGTTGTGTTCTTGATCTAAGATGGGTGACAGTGAGCGGGCCAACGCTATGACACTTGTCATGAAGAAGCAGTATGCTCAAAATAACATCTTATCTCTATGTCTCTTATCTCTTTCTCTCTGTGCATCTCTATTACAAGACAGACCAAAGGATTAGGGTTAGGGTTCAGGAATAGTAGAAAGGAATTCGTGTTCTAAATTTCCCTGAGGTTGCTCTGTGTGCATCTCTATTACAAGACAGAAGTTCAGGGCCCAAGGGACTAGGATTACGGTTAAGGAATAGTAGAAAGGAATTCGTGTCCTAATTGTCCTGATGCACATGATAAGGGAAAGGGTTAACTCCCCAAGATCTGAGTGTTGCACTCTATGCAGGTCTTCTCGAATTTGCGTGAAGAATTTGCCGAGGTATGTGACAGATGAGAAGCTTCGCGAGCATTTTGCAGCGAAGGGCGAGGTTACAGATGCTAAAATTATTCGCACCAGGCATGCTCTCTATTGCCCCTGGTCATTAGTGTTCCAATTTTTTTCTAGGCATGGGTTTTGAGTTCACAATATACTGATGATAGTGAGTATTCTGAGGGGCTTGTGTGCCACAAGGCTACATTATGTCTAGCAATGGCAAAGCATACAGAGAACGGATGATCTCTGAGCACCCTCTCCTTTGAAAACCAACCTTTCTCATTTCACCTACCACTCTGTAATAGCTGGTGCTGTTGGTATATTCAGGTGGGGTCTGACAATGGATCATGATTGTCTCTGGGACGTGCAGAGATGGGAGGACTCGGCAGTTTGGATTTGTGGGATTCCGAACAGAGGATGAGGCCCAGGATGCTGTCAAATATTTTCACCGCTCTTTCTTTGACACCAGTCGTCTTTCCTGTGAGGTAAGTCTGCTAACAACTAGAGACTGCAGCCACATAGACTCCAGTAAGCTGTCTTGTTGATTCTCAAGCCCAATGGAAAACTTCTAGTATTTTGCGGAATGGTGCCACAACTTTTTCTAGGATTATGTGTGGAATACAATTCTAGATTCTCAAATAATTTTAGTTTTACCATCCTTGGTACATGTACAGCTGGCACATGCCATTGGAGACCCCAATCTGCCAAGGCCTTGGAGTCGGCACTCACGAGGAAGCTCTGCATTTGACAAAACCCAAATTGCGACTGACAAAGAGCCATCTACCTTGGTGAAAGCAAAGAAAGGGGCAGGAATAGATCAGGATGAAATAAGTAAGGGTGCCAAAGCTTTTGATGACATAAAAAATGATCCCCAACTACTTGAATTTTTAGAAGTGATGCAGCCCCGTAGTAAGACAAAGCTGTGGGCCAATGATTCGACAGTGGCACTTGGGATCAGGGGGGACAGATCTGAGAAGGGTTCCAAGTTAAATAGGGGAAATGGAAAGGAGCAACCTCCCCAGTTAGAGGTTAAGACTGTTGATGGAGTACTCAAGTGGGTTCCGGTGGGTAAGGACAAAGGCGCGGAAAAGTATGTCCATGTCCGGTTTGAGGGTGAAATTGATACTGACGACAGTGATGATGGTGCATTGTATGAGGAAGCCCCTCTGTTGGATAAAGAGGCAGAAGGGACAAAGCGGGTAGAGGAGAGTTTGAGTTTAGAGATTGGGGGAAAAGGCAGAATGATTTCTGGTGAGAAAGACCCCGTGGTGAAAGATGAGAGGGTGTCTGATTTGGAATATATGAAGAGCCGGATGAGAGGAGGGGATTGGAGTAGTGACGAGGAGGAGAAAGGGTGTGATGAGAGAAACAAGCCTGTCTTTACAGATGTGACTCTAGAAAAAATATCAGATGAGGCTGGTACAAGTTCTGCCAAGGAAGACGAGACAGAGTTTGGGGAGATGGACATGACTGATGCCTCAAGCATGGCGGTCATGCCGGCAAGAGAGAATGGATATGAAGACGATAGAGAGGAGAGGGAGGAAAGCAGGGGTAGGATCAATGGAGCAGGTGAAGGTGAGGAAAGTCTGGATCAAATAGTTGCTGAGGAGCAAGAGAGTGTTTCTGAGACTGGACGTCTCTTTGTGCGGAATCTACCCTACACTGCCAGGTGATATTCAACTTTTAAATATGAGAATGTGGAGAGAGAAGAGACTAAAATGTGTAGTGAAGGTTATGCGTATGTTAGGTGAACCAGACACATGGTGTTTGGTTAGCAGAAGGAAGAGTGGGACAAGATGAGAGCAGTCTGAGCGAGAGTCAGACTGAGCAAGTCGGAGAAATGTGTAGAAACTTTGGAATCCATATGCGGGCAAAGCCAGACAAATTTTGGATATCACTGAGGCAATAGTAGTTGGTGGAATACAGCGAGGAAGAACTGGCAGAGATTTTTGGCAGATTTGGGGAGCTCTCACAAGTACATTTGGTTCTAGACAAGATGACGAAGCGCTCCAAAGGCCTGGCGTACATTCTATTCATGCTTCCAGAAGCTGCAGTTAGGTAATTTTTATGAACATGTGATTTGCTGTTGTCAAGAGGAGGATGTTGCCTCAGGGTTTGCATGAATTTGGTTTGCACTTCAGTCTCTTATATCTGAGTTGGCCCCTTGCTTGGGACCAAACTGGGTACTCATAAATGAATATCACTAAAGCTTTTAAACTGAATTTTCTCTATCCCCCTATCAAGGTCTATTCGTTCATGGGTTTTGGTGCACAAGCTTTGTTGGTTCTCTGCAGTACTCTGTCTTGTTTGTATCGAATACAGAGCAATGGAGGACCTGGACAAATCCATATTCCAAGGGCGATTGCTTCATATTCTGCCTGCTAAGAGACCCCCTCCTGCCCCCGAGCCAAAAGAGTATGCTTGGCCCTCTCCTGCCTCCTCTTGTCTTTGGGGATTTGATGTGCTGGTGTTCCACCTGTCCCTCAAATTTTATTAAGCCGCTGGTTTGAATTTAGAGAAAGTCTGTGCATGCTGAGCTTCTCTGCAACTATCATTGACCATGGATGGGTTGTGCTCGCAATGGTATTATAACTCATAATGCAATGCAGGGCTGCTGGGAGGGGCCCAGGGTCAACGAAGTACAAGCAAGACAGAGAGGCTCAGAGAAAGTCAGCGGAGGCTAGTGGGAACATAAAAGCTTGGAACCCTCTTTTCATGCGCCCAGACACGGTGTGCATGGTCTAGTGCTGTTGTTGGGTGTCTGCAAAGATCTGTAGTTTTACTTCAGAAATGTTGGATGTGTTCTCATGCATCTTAGGATTATACCTGTGTTGAGTTAAATCTGGGTCGTGATTATTGAAACTTTGTGGTCACACAATAAGGCAGCTACACAGCTGCTGCTGTTCAATTTCCGACATCAACAATGAATTTGTTTTGGCAGATAGCAGAGAACGTGGCAAGGCAATATGGCATGTCCAAGAGTGAGTTTCTGGACCCCGAGGCAGAGGACTTGGCTGTGCGAATGGCACTGGGCGAGACTGATGTAATTGCACAGACGAAGCGTTCACTCAGTAATGAGGGCATAAATGTGGATGTCTTGGAGGAGGTGGCATCTGGCAAAACAAAAACAGTGAAGAGGAGTAATTGTGTGATGTTAGTAAAAAATTTACCGTTTACAACATCAGAAGGGGAATTAGTATCCATGTTTGGTGCTTTTGGCAGCCTTGGACGTGTTGTCCTCCCCCAAACTAAGACACTTGCTCTGGTAAGCTGATCTCTCTTCTCCCTCCATCTGAAGCTCCCATGGATGAAAGTATTTCCTGCTTCTGTCTCATGACCTAAGGGTTCTCATGCCCCCTTATCTCCTGCCGCCCGTGGGCTTGATGAATTCTTTTTTGTTTTCTTCTCTCGCTCCCTCTTTGTCTCTCTCTCTCTAGTCTCTACCCCTGTTTACCAACTTTGAAAGTCTCGAGGCTGAGCCAAAAGCCCAGGCCCTCCTGAGGCCTAGTTTTTGGGCAAATCACACACAGCAGATTGATGCTTGTGTGAAGGGATTTCTAGAGGATATCTGGAAAACCCGGATTAATTCTTTCTATGGAGGTAAGTCTTACTACCAACGTCAGCCCCTGACAGAGGTAGGTTCTGTCCCTTTTGTTCCCGCTCAAACTGGGCGCGGGGTCAATGGCCACAAGGCTACGGCAAACAACGTCTTATGAGTACAATCTCTCTAGTCTCTGCTCTAGTCTCTCCCTGTCCACTCGGAAGCCCATTGCCATTGGGCGGGCTCGATATGGGAGTAGAATGGGGCCTCTCCCTCTTAAGAGTATGTCTACGCAGGCGATTCCCTGCAGCTCCTTTGGAGTGATGATCTCTGATTGGTAACAAGTGGATCCCTGCCGCTTGGGGGCAGCCCCTCCACTCAAAGTGGGCAGTTGCATGCTCTGTCTGGCATGCTTGGCACATGGGCTAGGTCTGCCCTTGTGTTTATACATCTAGCATGCCAAAAATGAAAATTCATTTGACGATGCTTTGAGCACTGTCTGTACTCCCCAGGGTGAGTCCTGGAACATGGTCACCTATGCCAAATCTAGAGCTTCATGTGTAGTGTTGGGGGTGAATCCCAAGATGGACGGTGCGTCCTTAAAACTACTTGCTCAAATTAAGGCTTGGATCATGCAGTTGATGGCACCATCTCAAGACTTGGTATCAGAGGTGCATTGGAGGTGACAATGTCTAAGAATGCTACAAGTAGAGATTCACTTCAATGCGTGCAGGGGTGAATGAAGAATATGGCATGCCAATCCTCAAAGTCTACACAGGACGATCAATGTCTACACACAATGAAACTGACCCACAAATGCAAAACTGCAGGATGTCTAGGGGCATTCAATACTTTAATGCCCTGGTGGGGAAGGGTCTACAACAAGACAATGTCATAGGGCTTTTTGGTGTGGACAAGCAAACTCCCACAGAATAAGACTTTTGTTGATAGAACAGCTTTTGACCTTGAACAATAGGTCCATAGAAGACCCTTTGCAGTGGACTAGTGAAAAAGCCCAAACTGGGGAACAGTCAACTGTGGATTATCTTGTACTGAGGAGTTGTTCCCCCAGTGTGCCAAAGTGGTGGTTGATAGAACCGATATTGCGTCTTCTGACCACTTTCTTGTATGAACTGAGATCAAAAGGTGTTTGTTTAACACCAAGAGATCTGTGAAACATTCGATTTGCAAGTGGCGCATAGGAAAAGTCGGAAGGAAGAGGTCCAGACAGAATATGTCCAGACCTTAAGTGAGGCTCTTCCACACTTGATCCAACCACTTGAAGACCTCTCTTCTTGCTTAGGTGATGCAAGAAGCAAAGTCGAACGAGCTGTAGATTCCTGGGAGAGTTTCGTCACCTCTGCGGCTGATAAGATCATTGGGAGGAAACTAATTGTCTGTGGTGGAGCAGTAAATTGGTGGACCAATGAGATCAAGCTCAAGATTGGTGAGAGATGGGCACTTTATATAGACTGTATCAGAAACGACAAGGATCTGTGGTCTCGATCTACCAATTGGGCAAAGATGTTAACCACCTTGTAAGGGCTCAGAAGAAACTTTATTGGGGATAGTTGTACCGAGACATTAACTTGAACCACCATGGTGGTATTTATAAGAGATTCTGGTTGGCCTTACAGCATTTGTACAAGCCGAAGAATGGCAAGTAAGTCCAACTGTAACTGGCATGCGCATATACAAAAAGTGATTCAGTCAGCTAAACGCAAAGCTTTGGTTCTCACTAAGTTTTTCCACTGCAGAGGGATTAATACTGAAGTTAAAAGGACCATGGTTTGCAATGTTAGGTGGAACAAAGGGGAACAGACACTACCTTTGAGAGGGGCTCACTCAGGTGGTTTGACTTACCTTGATAAAGACAATTAGTTCAGAATTTTGGGATATCCTCTAGTATCCCTTCACACAAGCATCAACTTGCTGTGTGTGAGCTGCCCAGCAATTAGACCCCAACAGGACCAGGGCTTTAGGCTTCAGCCTCAAGATTGTCAAAGTTGGTGAACAGAGGTGCTGGGACAATGTTCTTGATGGTCACTCTGTGGTAAGAATATCCCGGACAAGGTCTCAGAAAATGGATATTGTCTTCAGGCTGCTGGCACATTGGGCAATCACAATCTCCTCTTCCTCACTGCATCTATTTGCTAGGTGAGCTTCCCGCCCCCAGTTTAAATTGCAGTCTAGTGCGGAGGGTAGGTAGGCCCTTGAGAACATCCTTAAGGTCCTCGCCCATGTGACAGACTGGAAACAAGTTCACTGAAGTCTTATGCCTAACTTCATTTTTCATCAGACTGTCCTTGGGCATCAGACATGGCTTTGGACACAACCCCCTCCAGGTCAGCTTCATCCAGTACGGTCAATTCTTCTGGACTAACATTCGGATACTTGAAAATCTCTTCTACCCTTTTTTGCCAAGACTTTTGTTTAACAGGACAGTCTTGTTTCCAAGAAAAGCGTCTATCATCATATTTGGTATTAGGCATGCAATTCCACTGACCCTCCATCTGACCTTGAATTCATCATGTTGAGCACTTCTGGTAGGAATGCCTAACTCGTTCCGAACAGACACATTAGCTGTGCTACAATAAGCCGACATGCTTTCTTTGAGCACCGCGACCTGAATGGATTCAAGAGATCTAACATGGTGGAAATGCCAACCCACACAGCAGATGCATACTCCAAGGCCGGCCTACTATGGCAACAAGGGTACGGCAAAGTACGTCTAGTGAGAACATTCTCTCTCTCTCTCTCTCCCTTTCGCTGGCGACAGGGGGTCATTGTCAATCTATACAAGAAGGGTGACAGAGAAGAACCGGGGAACTACTGTGGCATCACGCTCCTCAATGCTGTTGGCAAGACATTCTGCAGAGTTATAAGTACTCGTCTCGAGGTTGATCTGGAGTCTAGAGGTTGTTTCCACGAAGGCCAAGCTGGCTTTCGGCGAAACAGGGGCTGTGTGGATCATATCTAGAACATTCTCTCTCTCTCTCTCTCTCTCCCTTTCGCTGGCGACAGGGGGTCATTGTCAATCTATACAAGAAGGGTGACAGAGAAGAACCGGGGAACTACTGTGGCATCACGCTCCTCAATGCTGTTGGCAAGACATTCTGCAGAGTTATAAGTACTCGTCTCGAGGTTGATCTGGAGTCTAGAGGTTGTTTCCACGAAGGCCAAGCTGGCTTTCGGCGAAACAGGGGCTGTGTGGATCATATCTAGAACATTCTCTCTCTCTCTCTCTCTCTCTCCCTTTCGCTGGCGACAGGGGGTCATTGTCAATCTATACAAGAAGGGTGACAGAGAAGAACCGGGGAACTACTGTGGCATCACGCTCCTCAATGCTGTTGGCAAGACATTCTGCAGAGTTATAAGTACTCGTCTCGAGGTTGATCTGGAGTCTAGAGGTTGTTTCCACAAAGGCCAAGCTGGCTTTCGGCGAAACAGGGGCTGTGTGGATCATATCTTCACTCTAAGCCAGATTATCCAGAAGGGAAACCCACTTATGTCTTTTTCCTGGATGTCAAAAAGGCTTATGACACAGTGTGGAGAGATGGCCTATGGTTCCGCCTCTGGTCTTGTGGGATCAAGGGAGAGTTGTCCACAACTTGTATGCTCACACCAAAAGCTGTGTCACTGTTAACGGACAGAAGTCCAACTTCTTTGACATAGACCAAGGTGTAGCTCAAGGATGTACTCTCCCCCTCTGCTCTTCAATGTTTTCATCAATCAACTCCTCGAGGATGTGGAAAGTGAGGGATTTGGGTTAAGGGTGGGTGATACCACCATACCAGCCCTTATGTTTGCGGATGACTTCGCAGGCATAGGGGAGACTCCAACCAATCTCCAGGAGTTGATTGATTGCACGAAGAGATACTTTGATCTTTGGGGGCTAGAGGCTAATGTCAGCAAATGTGCAGTGGTAGCATTCAACGACAGAGGAGAGGGAGGAAGTGATCTTAAGTGGCAGTGGGGTAGTCAAGAGATCCCGGTCCTCCCTTCCTACACTTACCTGGGCGTTGAGTTCTCCTCCAATTGTAATTGGGATGCACATATCCGGAAAGTTGTTCAAACTGGCAAGGGCAAAGCTCTGGGGCTCACTAAATTTTTCCACTGCAGAGGGGTCAACTCTGAGGTTAAGAAAACCATGCTTTGTCGCGTTATTAGACCTGCCTTGGAGTACGGATCTGCTATATGGGTTGATAACTCCAACCAGGCTAAGTCTCTAGAATCCATTCAAGTGGGAGTGCTTAAGGAGTGTATGTCAGCATGCTCCAAAACAGCCAATGTGGCTGTTCGGGGTGAGTTTGGCATTCCGTCCTTAAGCTCCCGACGAGATGAATTCAAGGTCAGATGGTGGGGTCAGCTGCAACATATGCCCAACACCAGATATCCTAAGTTAATCGACTCTATATCTTGGAAACAGGACCGCCCTGTCAAACAGGCTAAGTCCTGGCAAAAGAGAGTAGAAGAGATCCTCAAGGACCTGGACCTGGATCCGCAAGTCTTGGCCCTGCTGGATAAATCTGCCTTAGAGGCTGTAGTGTCCTCAGCCATGTCTGTTGCCATGAGATTGTCTGATGAAAATGAAGTTAGGCAGAAAACTTCCCTGAACTTGTGTCTAGTCTATGACATGGGGGAGGACATCTTGGATGACCTCAAGGGTCTACCCACTCTCGGCACTAGACTGAAATTTAAACTCAGGGCAGGAAGCCTACCTTTGAACAGCAAACAGAAGCAGAGAGGAAAGGGAGAGTGCAATTGCCCGTTGTGTGGGCAATCTGAAGACAGTATTCATTTTCTGATACACTGTCCGGGGTTCTCTCACCAAAGAGACGCTCTCTTCAAATCTATTAAGGGTATTGTGCCTGTACCCCTGTTTACCAACTTTGAAAGTCTCGAGGCTGAGCCAAAAGCCCAGGCCCTCCTGAGGCCTAGTTTTTGGGCAAATCACACACAGCAGATTGATGCTTGTGTGAAGGGATTTCTAGAGGATATCTGGAAAACTCGGATTAATTCTATTTATGGAGGTAAGTCTTACTACCAACGTCAGCCCCTGCCAGAGGTAGGTTCTGTCCCTTTTGTTCCCGCTCAAACTGGGCGCGGGGTCAATGGCCACAAGGCTACGGCAAACAACGTCTTATGAGTACAATCTCTCTCTCTCTGTGAAATAAAGGTCCGCTCAAACTGGTCGTGGGCTCAAAGGCCACAAGGCTACGGCAAACGTGGTCTTATGAGTACATTCTCTCTGAAATAAACTCAAATCACCATGGTGGTAATGACAAGAGATTCTGGTTGGCCCTTCAATGTCTGTACAAGCCGAAAAATTGTCAGCAAGTACAAGCGCTGAGGACTACTAAGGGTGAAGTGGTGACTTCAATGGTTGACATTGTCAAAGCCTTTCAAACTCACTGCCGTATCCTTGGCAGAAATTCTAGGTCTAACAGTGAGGGTCTTCTGAAGAATGGAAGACACAGTTGAAAAAACTGTTCCTATGTAGCCTGATGAACTGGAGTATGTTTCAAAGGGTTACAACAAGCTCCCATTAGTTCTTCTGAGCATTTCAACGGATATAAAGCTGGTGGACCTGATGGCATAGTCAAGAGCTTATCAAGCACTGGGGCGACCCCATGATAGAGGCCCTTGTACTTCTCTTTAATCCTATCTGGAGGACTGAAATGATCCCCTTCGCTCGCGACAGGGGGTTATTGTGAATCTACTCAAGAAAGGTGACAGGGAAGAGCCCGGGGACTATGGAGGCATCATGCTTCTCAATGCTGTTGGCAAGATATTTTGCAGAGTTATCTCGAGGTTGATCTGGAGTCTAGAGGTTGTTTCCATGAAGGCCAAGCTGGCTTTCGGAGAAACAGGGGCTGTGTGGATTATACTTCACTCTAAGCCACAAACTGGCAAGGGCAAAGCTCTGGGGCTCACTAAATTTTTCCACTGCAGAGGGGTCAACTCTGAGGTTAAGAAAACCATGCTTTGTCGCGTTATTAGACCTGCCTTGGAGTACCGATCTGCAATATGGGTTGATAACTCCAACCCGGCTAAGTCTCTAGAATCCATTCAAGTGGGGGGTGCTTAAGGAGTGTATGTCAGCATGCTCCAAGACAGCCAATGTGGCTGTTCGGGGTGAGTTTGGCATTCCGTCCTTAAGTTCCCGACGAGATGAATTCAAGGTCAGATGGTGGGGTCAGCTGCAACATACACCAGATATCCTAAGTTAATCGACTCTATATCTTGGAAACAGGCTAAGTCCTGGCAGAAGAGAGTAGATGAGGTTCTCAAGGACCTGGACCTGGATCCGCAAGTCTTGACCCTGCTGGATAAATCTGACTTAGAGGCTGTAGTGTACAAAGCCATGTCTGTTGCCATGAGATTGTCTGATGAAAATGAAGTTAGGCAGAAAACTTCCCTGAACTTGTTTCTAGTCTGTGACATGGGGGAGGACATCTTGGATGACCTCAAGGGTCTACCCACTCTCGGCACTAGACTGAAATTTAAACTCAGGGCAGGAAGCCTACCTTTGATCAGCAAACAGAAGCAGAGAGGAAAGGGAGAGTGCAATTGCCCGTTGTGTGGGCAATCTGAAGACAGTATTCATTTTCTAATACACTGTCCGGGGTTCTCTTACCAAAGAGACGCTCTCTTCAAATCTATCAAGGGAATTGTGCCTGTACCCCTGTTTACCAACTTTGAAAGTCTTGAGGCTGAGCCAAAAGCCCAGGCCCTCCTGAGGCCTAGTTTTTGGGCAAATCACACACAGCAGATTGATGCTTGTGTGAAGGGATTTCTAGAGGATATCTGGAAAACTCGGATTAATTCTTTATATGGAGGTAAGTCTTACTACCAACGTCAGCCCCTGCCAGAGGTAGGTTCTGTCCCTTTTGTTCCCGCTCAAACTGGGCGCGGGGTCAATGGCCACAAGGCTACGGCAAACAACGTCTTTTGAGTACATTCTCTCTCTCTCTCTCTTCCCCAACACTCAAAATCTCAGGCTGAGCCTAAAGCCATGGCCCTTGAGGGGGCAGATCACACAGAGCAGATTGATGCTTGTGTGTGTGCTTACAGAGGAAATCTGGATACCCTGAACAAATAGATCAAGGTAAGTCCCACCACTCACGGAGATTGTGTCTTTCCCCTGTTGTTTTGCCCAAACTGGGCATGGGTCTATGGCCGCAAGGCTATGGTAAAGAATGTCTTTTGAGTGTACTCTCTCTCTCTCTTGGCTACAACTGAAATTTAAACTCAGGGCAGGAAGCCTACCTTTGAACAGCAAACAGAAGCAGAGAGGCAAGGGAGATTGCAATTGCCCGTTGTGTGGGCAACCTGAAGACAATATTCATTTTCTGATTCTATGTCCTGGGTTCTCTCACCAGAGAGATGCTCTCTTCAAATCTATCAAGGGAATTGTGCCTGTACCTCTTTACCAACTTCAAAAGTCTCGAGGCTGAGTCAAAAGCTCAGGCCGTTTTGGGGCCTAGTTATTGGGCAAACCACACACAGCAGGTTGATGCTTGTGTTAAGGGATTCCTAGAGGATATCTGGAAACCCTGTATCAGTTGTTTATTTCAAGGGAAGTCTTACTACCGGCATCAGCCCCTGACAAAGGTAGGTTCTGTCCCTTTGTGTTCCACTCAAACTGGGGTCAAGGCTACGGCAAACAACGTCTTATGAGTACATTCTCTCTTGGCTTCGGCAAACAATGTCTTATGAGCATATTCTCTCTGTCTCTCTCTCTGTCTCAGGTGTCTCCCCTCCTTGCTCACCAGCAAATAGATTTCTCTGAAGAGTGTAATTGGGAGCCTCACCTCAATTGATTGTGAGCACGGCTCAGAAGAGCTGAACCAGCACAAATCTGTACGCAGCATCTTCCCAGTCTTTTATGGACATGGGATTAAAGGATGACTCTCCATACTCTGTTTGTAAAACAATAGAGCCACAGGGTTTCAGGCAATGAGTCTCAAGCAGGCATGGTCAAACAAAGTCCCATCCTTCCCATCCACTGAACTCATTACTAATTCTGTGGGTCAAATTACTAATGATGATGGCATGGTGGTCTTTGGTGGGCCAGGTGGAGTACCTGGAGGCAGCAGAGGCACGTTGTGCTTTTAAAAGCCTGGCCTACAAACGCTTCAAGTAGGGCTGTCTTCATCTTGTGATTTTTGTTCTTCAGTTTCTCTGGGTAGTCCATGTATGTGTGTCCCCCCACCCCCCCTCTCTCTCTCTCTCTCTCCCTGGTCTGGGTCAATGGCCACAAGGCTACGGCAAACAACGTCTGATGAGTACATTCTATCTCCCTGCCCTCTAGGAAGCCTACTGCCATTGGGTGGACGTGATATGGGAGTAGATAAATATCTCTGTGACTAAATGCCAGCCTTGTGACCTCGTGTCTTTGCTTGTTTTGACCTGAAGCACCCTGCTTCTGGTACGGTAGTGCATTCAGTTTAGTTGGAGAGTTTGGGGCCTCTCCCTCTTTAGAATATGTCTATGTGGGCCATTCCCTGCAGCTCTTTTGCAGTGTGATCTCTGAATGGTAACAAGCGGACCCCTACGGCTTGGGGGCAGCCCCTTCACCCACAAGGGGCAGTTGCATGCTCTGTCTAGCATGCTTGGCACTTGGGCTAGGGTTGGTCCTTGAGCTTAAACTTATAGCCTGCGACATCAATCAATCTAATATGCCATGACGACAACAACACTCTCCAGGGTGATTCCTGGGAAATGGTTACTTATGCCAAATCTAGGGCTTCATGTATAGTTTCCGGGGTGAATCCCAGGATGGACGATGTGTCTTTTAAAACCAGCTGCTCCAGCTTGGGGTTGGATTAGCTAATGGCTCGATCACGCAAAGCTAGACTGTAGGATGATACCATTGGGCCTTTTGGTGAGGACAAGCTGAATTATAATGGAAGACAGTTAATGAACTGTCTGGAAGAACTTCAGCCTTTGACCTTGAACAATAGGTCAAAAGGAGACCTGCAATGGACTCATGAGAAGCGAAAAGCCGAGACACGAGTCCTCTATAAAGAGTGCTGCAATTCGAAAGTCAACAAAGAATTGTGGGCTAGGTACTACCAGTTCCGCAAAGATATCAATCAGCTTGTAAGGTTTCAGAAGAAATTATATTGGGACAAGTTATACAGTGAAATGAATTCAAATCACCAAGGTGGTAATGACAAGAGATTCTGGTTGGCCCTTCAACGACTGTACAAGCCAAAAATTTGTCAGCAAGTACAAGCACAGAGGACTAAGGGTGCAGTGGTGACTTCAATGGTTGACATTGTCAAAACCTTTGAAACTCACTACAGTATCCTTGGCAGAAATTCTAGGGCTAACAGTGAGGGGTCTTCTGAAGAATGGAAGGACAGTTGAAAAAACTGTTCCTAAGATTCAAGACAGCCCGGATGAACTGGGAATATATTTCAAAGGGTTACAAGTTACAACACTCCCATTAGTTCTTCTGAGCATTTAAACGGATGTAAAGCTGGTGGACCTGATGGCATAGTCAAGAGCTTATCAAGCACAGGGGCGACCCCATGATAGAGGCCCTTGTAGTTCTCTTTAATCCTATCTGGAGGACTGAAATGATCCGCTTTCGCTGGCGACAGGGGGTCATTGTGAATCTACTCAAGAACGGTGACAGAGAAGAGCCTGAGAGTTATTGAGGCTGAGCCAAAAAAGCCTAGGCCCTTTTGGGGCCGAGTTATTGGGCAAATCACACACAGCAGATTGATGCTTGTGTAAAGGGATTTCTAGAGGATATCTGGAAAACTTGGATAAATTGTCTGCTCCAAGGTAAGTCATACTACCGTCGTCAGCCCCTGACAAAGGTAGTTTCTGTCCCTTTGTGTTCCGCTCAAACTGGGCGCTGGTCAAAGGCCACAAGGCTATGGCAAAGAACATCTTATGAGTATAGTCCCTCTCTCTCTCTCCCCCTGTCTTCTCTATCCCACCCTTCACTCTTGAAAAGTCTTATGGAGTGACGAGATCTTAACACAGACTTCGAGCAGATGAAAATGCTTTGCGCAATGGTTTTGGCATGACTGCAGGAATGTGCCACTCTACCTGGAGTGGGCACCCGAAAGCTTGTTGACTGTGGATGGAAGACAAAGGTTCACCAAAGGAGCACAGGGGGCAATGCGTGAGAACGAGGTGAAGCGTGCTGTGATGGAGCAGCAGTTAGCAGGTGTACCTGATGATAATGATGATGCTGCTCAGGTGTGGAGTCAAATGTTGTAAATGATGAGGTTGTTGGGTTTCCCATTTGCAATGATTTGAACCCTCGTGAAGACTGTAACGCCCGAACAGAGTCGTCTCTTCGTTCTTCTCTTCTGCTCATGTATCAGGTTAAACATAAGATCACAAGAACTTGAAGGGTGAATAGATGACGATATTGAGCATACCTCTTGTGCAATTTCGATGGAGGCTGGCAGGTTTGAAGCTTTAAAGAAAGCTTTTTCAACTATTCTCCTCATCAATGACTCATCCCTCTGTGTCACAAGGCTTCTTCAAACTTATTACGTATTCATTTGATGTAGTACTAGACTGGACATCAGACAATTCTTGGGGCAGCAAGTAGTCATGGGGTGAGCAACTTTGATCCAGTACATCAATGAGTCGCCCACGTCCTCACATACAAGATATAGCTAGTGTCAGTATGTGGTGGTGATGTGGAAAGTTCGGTAAAGGGCCTCTGTGTCATTGGGACAAGAACAGCTCAACACTGCAGTGCTATCTATTATATCTATGCAGCATTCAGGGTCAGCTTCTTATAATTCAAGGGAAGGATATATTGACTGGAACTGGAACCCTGAATGGGTCACTGACCCTGCACAGACAGGAAAAGGTAGAGGCAGCATAAAATGAGACTTTCATGCTGACTGTCTTGAGGCAACGTGATATGACTTCTTGAGATCAACTTGTTGAGCATGTGACTCACATGGTTTGTGGTTGTTCATTGGGGTATGATCTGGGGCAGGCACAGTCACTGTTTGTGAAGAATCTCAGCTTTTCCACCACAGAGCCATCCCTCAAGAAACATTTCCAGCAGCATATCACACAGGGCACTGTTCGCAGTGTCACGGTATATCAGCTCTCACAGGAACCATATGTAGTTGTCAGACCATGCATACCGACACCTTGTGGCTGTAAATCTGCAAGAGTGAGGATGAACTTAGGTTGAAGTTGATACATTTGTGCTTTCAGTATGCTTACTTTAAAGACAGTTGGGGAAGGAAGAGACAGACGGGCTGTCATGGGGTAGAAGGGAAGTGTGTATGGGGAGGACATCTTGATTTTCGTGCGTTTTCGGGGGCAAGCGGTGAGAGAATGAAGAGTTTTTAGGGATAGTCTTTTGTCCAATGAGAAAAAGAAGCATGTGTTGTGCAGATCAAGAAGGCCTCCAAATCAGGGAGACCATTATCAATGGGCTTTGGGTTTGTGGAATTTGACAGCTCGGGTGCTGCCAAAATGGTCTGCCAGCAGTTGCAGGTCAATGTGCTTTTCTTGGTTCTTTTCATTCCTTTTCAAGGGGACTCCAATCTCTGTTTCTTCTCTTAGAGGAGATTTGGTTATTGTGTTGAGTCTAGATAATTTGTCCGACAATGTTATGGTGCCGCTCTATTGCTTCACACTGAAGCTCTCACTCCTTCTAAGTGACCTTTGGGTTCTTTATACAGTCCTCGGTTTTTCTCTTGTTCTACTCTTTCGCATATGCCACTGGCTTTACTGTGGAAGTAATAAAATCTTTCTCCTTTCTCTTGTCTCTGCAGTTACTTCACAGCCAGATTGTCCTCTGCTCTGTGCAATCGTAGTTCAGTTTGAATAAGTTTATAGTTTGGCTTATGTGGTAAAGATTGCATGGTTTTTCATATGCTCATTTGTAAGTAGTTCATATATGGCAGTGTTGGACAACTGGCCACAGGGTTGACCTTAAGTTGACTATGACCTCAAGAGCACATCAGTCACATGGTGGTGAATGAGTCCATGCTTTTGTCTGACCAAGCATATGTGGAATATATCAGTTATTATAGCAGCTGGGTCAGTGTATGTTCCTCCAACAGCAGGATTTAACAAATATGGTATGTTCAGGGGACAGTCCTTGATGGACACGCCTTGGTGCTGCAATTGAGCCATCATGCCAAAAAGTCTGCAGGGAGGAATTCAAAGGGGAAGTTGGACAAAAAGGAAAGCTCAACCAAGATCATTGTCAGGAATGTGGCATTTGAAGCTACTAAAAAAGACCTACAACAACTTTTCAGCCCTTTCGGTCAGGTAAGACTCTCCTCTCATTTCCACCCCTGGCAGTGCAACCACAAGCATGTGGTTTCTTTGTTGCAAGAACCGTGATGGAATCAAGCAATGGGATTGTTGTCGGCTGTCTGTCAGCAACAGCAATTTTGGGCAGTACCCTCCTGACTTTAAACTCCAGAACTGCTTTTGAAATGGTTGTTGTCAATTGGGAACTATGCCCTGTAAGGGTAGCCAATGCCTCCTGGGACTGCCGAAGGATTACATCTCTCTCCCTCCATAACCCCCTATTTTTGCGCACTTGCATCTGGCATTGGGGCAATCCATAGGGCAAGACGTCTTGGCCTTTTTATGCTACTCTAGCAATACAGATGGACCACTTTTCAGTCCGTATGGAGAATTCACCCAGCCAGGACAGTACGGATCCTGTTGGGTCTATCACACCGATGATTATCGGTTATGGCATAGCATTACACCATTGAGGACTCTTTCTCTCTCCTGTGGATATAACAATTCTTCTTTTCTTTCTTCTTCTCTCATGCGCCCTTACACAGGATACCTGGGGTATTTGGCACAGATCAAGAGTGTACGACTACCCAAGAAGTTTGATGGTCACCATCGTGGATTTGCATTTGTTGAGTTCATCACACGACAGGAAGCTCGGAATGCCTTTGATGCACTCCAAAGTACTCACTTATATGGTCGGCATTTGGTAAGCTTTCTTGACATGTACCCCCTTCTCTCTTCAGAAGACAAAAGTGGCGATGTGAATCATGCCAGTTTTCATCCTCCTTTTGTCCTTTTGGGGGTTAAGAGGAAGGTCACAAGACTCAGTTTTGTAATTTGAGCTCTAACAGTCTCTCATTGTAGGTGCTGGAGAGAGTGAAAGAAGGTGAGACTCTGGAGGAATTGCAAACGCGAACGGCAACTCGGTTCTTTGAAGAGAGTGGGATTAATATGGATAGTGGAAGGCCAACAAAGATGAGAAAGCACTCATCCTTGGATGGTACAACAGTGACCTTTGGTCAGTTTGCTGATTAAATTTTGTACTCGATTGGTGGTTCCGCGAAACTGAGCCATGTACATCCCAGAAAGTTATGCGATAGTACTTTCTAAATCTCCCTCAGCCTCCCTAAGGCACCATGGCCTGTCTGGGACAACCTGGGCGTTTACCACATCTGGACAGGTTATAACTTCCTGTGTCAAGAGCCTATGTTCATTGGTTGAGAAAAAATACTGCCACGGCGTCCACGCCGACGCAATTGTCGTTTTTCCGAGGTTTCTGCGACAGACCGGCGTCGCAGAACCAGCCAACCCCCCCCCCCCCCCCGGCAATTCCGTCGCCACATCTAGGCCCCGTGGGGCACCGAGCATCACAATCCCCTCCTAAGCGCTGTAGTGATTATACACAATATGTTGGAATTCGAATGATCAGAATGCTTCAAATTAGTCCAACATTTAGCACATCGTAGAGTATGGTATTATCACATGCCAGTTGTACATGTTTCTCAGCAGTCCCAAATGCATGTGGCTTGATTTTACTGCAAGCGTGTGAGCTGACAGGTACGGCCCGTGAGGTACAGCCGGAACCCCGCTCCGGCAGCCTCGTCAGCAAGCTGGACGCCCCATGTCAAATCATCCCCACCCCCCTCCAACCCCTCCACCCGCTGCCCCGCCCGCCTGCCCGGGATCTTGACCCCGCTCCACCGCTGGCCACGCGGAGATCTCCAGCCACGTGGTGGGGCCCCCCCCCTTGTCTATTGCCTGCCTGGGTGATCCCCCACCCCATATCAATCAACAGAGTATTTACCCTAAACCCTAAACCCTATAACTTTATTGGTCTGCATCACATGTTAAGATATTGCCATCACACTATGTGGCCATGGAAAAATGTCTGAAAATTTATAATAGCTCCATCCGTGCATTCTTGTGCACTTATGCAAGTCTGGATTGCAATGGATTGTGAATCTATCAAAATCTTCCATAAATCTGTAATATAACTCACTTAATGGGTGTGTACAGGTGGATAGAGTGAATTTGGAGATACAACAAGCAGAGCGTGATTATGACTTGAACCGTGCAACTGAGCTGAAGTACGGCAGAGAGACCCTGCAGCGGCAGCTGGAGTCTGCCGAACAGGCTTTGACAGAATACCAGAGCACTGGCAAGTCAATGCTTCGGGAAGAAGTTACTGGAAGTGATATAGCTGATATTGTGAGCAAATGGACAGGGATTCCCATCTCGGAAAAACCTTCAGATTTTTTGGCTTTGTTAAAATTAGGGCTTCCGTGACATGAATTTTCCCTCGCACGTGATTACAGGTTTTTGCCCCAGGAGGGGATATGGAATCTGTCCCCTGGCAGGCTGGCATATTTTATGGATCTATTATTCTTAATATTGGGCAGACGATTTTCAAACTTGGGCAGCGAGCTACAATGCCGTGACAATGAAACCCTAGTGGCAACGCAGAGGAGAAACGGGCAGCCTTGAAAACGGGCAGCTTCGTTTATTACGAAAGGTAAAGCACTCGCCCTTGGACTTTCCTGGATTTTCGACCCTGCCCTCGGGACAGGCGCCTCAAATCCAGGAAAGCCCTAGGGGGAGGGCTTTATCTCTTATGAAATTACAACAGTCTGAGAGAGAAAAACTCCTACATCTGGATGATGAACTCCATAAGCGTGTTGTTGGACAAGATCCAGCTGTGAATCCAATGGTCAAGGGCAAGACTCTCTGATCCGAATCGGCCAATTGCTAGCTAGGAGGAGGTGGGCGATATGGAGGAGGAGCATAAGGGCCATACTGGCCAGCTGCATAATTGTATTGGGGGGCCGTTCCTTACTAATCAACACACAAGAAGGTCCTACTGCAAGAAGAACTGTTTGGCACGCATACCACAATCCTAAGGGTCGGTAGTGGTAAAAGTGCCAAGACATACTAGTATATTGCTAATACTAGTATCAAGTCGTTGTTTCCATGAACAAACAAAACCCTATTTTAACTAATTCTTGACTTTTGGCTTAAAACCGGACCAAACTTAATATGTATTTGAATTAAAATTAATTCAAAATTTGTTAATAATATCTTGGATAGTAATGTGTGATTGAACTTTGTGAAATTACAAGTGATGTCATACTTGCTTCAAAATGTAACATATAAGATGTCCATTTGACATTGAAGTGCTTGTGAAGTTGCAGTGTAACTCAACAATTCATTGAACGTCGATTGGGAAATCGAAAGATGTAATATTACATTATGTTACAATCACGATAAACAAATGTGTCGAATCGAACATGGGATAGACTTATAGTACTCTACCATACTTGATATAAGTTGATAGTAATTTTGACTGAATCTTCATGTTGACAAGCACAATATTCATAGACAATGCCATTGGAATGATGTGTTTGGGTGTGAGAAGGGCAGTAAAATATTAAAATAGCTTGAACATTAGGAAGATGACCTACTAGGGCAGTAAAATAAGGTTTGGGGTGTAACTAGATATATTAAGTGCAATAAGGTCCAAGTTTGTGGTGACTCGGAGAAGGGTTTAGGGTTTTAAAGGGTTTAGGATAGAAAGAGACAAACATGTAAACATGATGACTCTAAACCTCTGTAGAATGTAAAAATGTAAGGGGAATTTGATATCCATGTAATCATTCTATCATACGTTATCCAACTTGAAAATTAAAGAAAACATTAAGAGAATGATACAAATTTACCGGAGGTAACATGGTAGTACAATAAGGTTTGGAGTTTATTATAAGTAGGGTACTACACTAAGGTTTTGGGTATATGGTTAAAGTAATGGTTTATGGTGCTAAGGGTCAAGCTTAAGCTTGGGGTAAGGATTATTAAGGGAAGGATAAAGGGAAGGGTAAGGGTTTAGGGTTTGGATTTAGGGTAGAAAGGGACAAACAAATATGGAAGACTCACACATGGTAGTACAATAACTTGGTTTGGTTTAGGGTAGTAAGTGTCAGGCTTAAGCTTAGGGTAAGGATTAAGGCCAGGGTAAAGGAATGGGCAAGAAATTTAGGGTTTGGATTTAGGGTAGTTCAAATGGACAAACAAATATAGAAGACTCACACATGGTAGTACAATAACTTGGTTTGGAGTGTAAGTAGGGTAGTACACTAACCTGGTTAATGGTATATTGTAAGAGTAATGGTTTAAGGTAGTAAGTGTCAGGCTTAATCTTAGGGTAAGGATTAAGGCCAGGGTAAGGGTATAGGGTTTGGATTTATGGGAGTACACAAAGCTTTTTGGTATATGGTAAGAGTAATAGTTTAGGGTACTAAGTGTCCGGCTTAAGCCTATGGAAAGGTTAAGGGAAGGGTAAAACGAAGGGTAAGGATTTAGAGGTGATGGTAAAGGTATAGTGAGTGAGACTCGCACTCACTAGAACGAGACATTGCAAAAAAACATTTAGACCGGATTGGAAAAGAAAGAATCCAGCGGTTGTGCCAGCATTTTATTTTATTTGGGTGCATTGTCTGTTTTGTAAGCCAGAATCCCCCATGTCACGAATATATCTAGATGAATAGAATGTACAGCAGTGCAGAATCCAACACGGCAGAAAGAAAATAGATGAACGTCCACTGCCCACTCAAGGTTCAGTGCGACAGAAAAAGAAGATAGGAAAGATCACCCAACGCAAATACGAAGGGAAAGGAGCGTAAAGAAATTTTTATATCTTAAAATGAAAGACCGGAAATAACCTCAACATTTAGTCCATGGATGGAAAATGGTTCGCAAGAAGGAAACCTTCAGGTATCTGGCTGAAGGTTAGCAATCTCCAAATTCGCGCGCGCCTTCACTGCTTCCACCGCTGTAATTCTCTTGGTGCTATTTCTTGTCGTATTTTTTCGTGGCGGCATTGTCCACACGACATTGTTCACGTGGATCCATTGAGCAGGATATGCCGGGTTGTACTCCCAAACTTTTGACCAACAGTCCCAGTACCTCTCAAAGTCTGAGGGGTTACCTTCTTTCTTCGGTCTCCACCTTCACTTTCTTAAAATTATGATCTTCTCTTTCTCAGATGACATCTGAAATTGCCAGTCCCATCCAGACCGGGCACGTCGTTGGGTCATGAGGGCGAACGAGCACAAAAAAACCCTTTCTCAATATCCTTGAACGGATTCAAGGGTATCATTGGACACTCACACCTAGGGCCACAGTAAGGTTCTGGAACTTCATCCCATATCTTCCAGTATCTGTGGCTGGATGCCATCCCTCCGATGGTTTGAGGACCAATTTGTTCTCGGCCAAAATCCCTCAAGAAGCTGAATACGATCCGGAATGTCCTGCATTGGCTTATCAAGTTCGGCGAGAATATTTCCCCAGTATTGGTCATATTGTTCCATCACACCCTGGTAATGATCGTCAAGCAACATTCCTTTGGTCCAAAAATCTCTGTATTTCTTAATACCATTTTTTATGAATGACCATTTTTATGAGGAGTCGTCCCCGACTCCCCATATCGGTCTTATTGGAACAACATCTGGGTCTCCTTGAGGTAGATATGGAGTCCCATCAGAATTGGACTTCCACATCTTAACGCTAGAGTTTGTAGGAAGCCACTCCGAATCACTAGCTGACTTCTTGTACTTCATAATGGGCCAGCCATCCGCATCCTTAAAAAATCGAAAGACGTGCATCTCTGAGATCCCCACCAAAGCCTCATTTCCATCATGAATACAACCCTTAACAAACTTCTTGAAGTCGGGAACCTCCTGTGTGATTTGAGGAATGAATTGCATATCTTGGGAGATCATGAATGACCTCATCAAATCCGGAAGAATGTAGGTGTTGCGTTCATTTAGCTTCTTCGAGAGATAGCTAAAGAATCCGTCAATATCCTCATGGGTGTGCCCAACCATGAGAAAACCAAGCTGGATCTTTTCAAAGACATCTTTGGCAGTGAGGAGAGATAGGAAATCAAGCATCCATTTGTTCTTATTGTCCTTGGAGGAGTTGTCCATTTGCAAATAAAGTTGTCTAGGAAGTGGTCGAGCACCACATTTATCGTGCGGCCTGCACGGTTTCAGAACCTCCAAACATCTCGATTTACCTCTCATGAGCGTTTCAAAAAAATCATTTGAACTTCAGTGTCGAAAATGTTCCTGGATTCCCGGCATGTCGGCTTTTCCAGTTGGCGGAGGCACCGAGCCAACGACCCGATTGTGAAGTTTGAATTGTTTTTCCAGAACTCAAGGGAAAATTAAGCGTAAGCTCCATCTCCGTGTCCGTGCATAACCATTCATGTCAATGAGACAGGCAACTCACCCAATCCGGAGACCATCTTGTTCGTCGTCTATAGCCTCGGAATAGCCGTTTTCCTATGATCCATCTTATCATGAATAATACATAGGAACTCCTCCGGAACCATAACGGACTCATTCCTCCAGCTATGGTACAGCCTTTTGCATGACTCTTGATGCCTCAAGTGCAAATCAAGCGCCCGCTTATGTGCGACCTGTTCGGAACTCCTCTTAATCGACTTCTTGATCAAGTCCTTGAACATCTCGCATTTTGTGCACTGTAGTGTGAATGCAGGGGAGTGACATTGAAAATTTGTTACTCGCTCAGATTCTTCATTTCCACAAGAAAGGGGCCCTGGTACCAATGTGAAAATAGGTTGAGTTGTCCCTGCAATTTATTCCATACATGTTTCTAGGTTACATCATGGGAACGATGGGGAACTCTTGGCCAGGATGAAAGTGGCTAAGCCGTGACCAAGGCGTATTTTTATCCGGACGATGAATGGATTACATCCATGGTTACTGGATGATTCCCAGGAACGAGGACGAAGGATCCTGTGCCAAGGATGCAATGAATTTGTGATTAACTCTGTTAATGAAACCTAGCACATTTTCCGTTCGTGAAAGTGGATGACTTTCATCGCTGGCGGTTACCCTAGAAACGTGGGACGAGGAAGACGAAGGGGTAGATGAGGGGGGCTCTGAGCAGATGCTGCAAACAGTGGAATTAACAGGGCATTGTGTCAAGGGCGATTGCATCTACGTTGGGGCATCTGGCTTGCATTAAGAGAAGTGTTAATGTAGAGGATAAGGGCACAGCTTGGTAATCTATGCAACAGGGAAAGCGGTGCCGCCATCTTCTTGGTAATGATCGATTTTTGGAGGATATGCTTACAGGGAGCAATCAGTTAACAGGCGGTGTCGTCGCTGCTATGGTGAATGGGTAGCTTAGGGCTTGCTGGAGGATAATCGTGCAGGGAATAGCTAGGTAATTTGTGCTCAAGCCAGGTGAAGGGAGGCGGTGCAGTAATCGTTTCATAGCTTTGAAGAAATGGAGTGTTGCAGGACGATTCATGAAGGGCAAGGGAAGTAATATCATGTGCTACTGACAGAAGTAATGAAGGCATAGAGGTGGTGCTGCCTGTGAT
Source organism: Takakia lepidozioides (assembly GCA_030704615.1). Taxonomy (NCBI): domain Eukaryota; kingdom Viridiplantae; phylum Streptophyta; class Takakiopsida; order Takakiales; family Takakiaceae; genus Takakia; species Takakia lepidozioides. Next base: position 63,751,031 of record CM060734.1, read on the forward strand.
TCGACCTCTGAAGGTGTAGGAGTTGCGGGGAAAGCAACTTGGTGGAACGGCGGCAGTGTCGTCGTTACTCTCATGACCACGATGACAGGGAGGATGAACTTGCAAGGGAAACGGCCTGCTGCCAGGGAATAGGAAGGTGGGGTTGCTGGCACAATCAAAGGCTAGTTAAGGTGAAGGAGCAGCTCGACATGACGAGCATCTGCCAGAGGTAGGGTGTGCAAACTGATACTGCCGCCATTGCATTCATGTGCAATTATTGAAAGCTGCACTTGTGGGAGAAGCAATTGCTGCCAGATGACGGGCTACGATGGGATTACTGACTTGGCCACATGTTGACTGGTGCAATCGCCAAAATGAGGGCATTGGCTTGTGGACAATGAATCGGGTTATCTGTAAATAAGGAGGCAAAGAGTGAAATGTACAGAGCAAGATCTTCTTGTTATAAGATCATATCAGATCTTAGGGTAGATTAGCAGAGATGGTGGGATAGGGTAGTTAGTTGGCAAGCGACAAGGTTACTGCCATGGGCTGAAGCAGAGCCGTCATGACTCACTGAACGCTTGAATCGACAAATATCTAAAAGGTGGAGTGGCAGAGCGATGACAGGATCTGACATGCATAGATCTTTGTTTTTACAACATGGCATTCAGACGACAAGAGGAGTTAGGGCAGCTGCTGACAGAGATGGTGAGGTGCCATTTCGGGCAGGCAATCCCACCGCTTCACCTGGAGTATAAGACAGCTAAATTCGTAGATGCATGGCTCTTCTCTCAGACTTAGGAATAGAGGCTTCTTCTTCTTCCACTTAGTAATAGTTGCTATGGAATTTTGGTAGAGATGCTCTCAATGGAAATGAGAGAGACAAAAAAAGATTTTGGAAAATGGAATGGGGGCTGATTCTTCTTCTACTGGTGACAATTAGGAGTAGAGATGTTTTGCTAGAGAGGACCTTGGGGAAAAAGTGCTTTGGAAAATGGAATGGAGACTTCTGGAATTCATACCAGTCCTAGTGGTAGAGAGAAAGTGAGGCAGGATGGAAGTTATGTGGAGTGCTGCAAGAAGTTGGGAAGTCAGTTCTTAACATAGGATGTTTCCTGTTTGGGAGGATGTGAATGAGGGAGAGTAAAGAAGAAGTGCCCATGACTTACAATGAGGGCAACATGCATATAATTAGGTTAGGCAGTAGCATTTTCAGAGAGAATGAATCAGGTGGAAGTAAACCTGCTGGCTGCTGATTGCATGATATACTTAGAAGCATGCAGGGGCTGAGGCCTGCAACAGAAAAGATCACTTGAGGGTGATTATTGGTAGCCCATTTGTATCTGCAAGAAGGGATTGAGAGGGTTGAAAGTGTCATATGTCCTTGATGCAAAGGGATGGGGAAAAGAGATCTTGAAAGATGAATGGTGGATCATCAAAGTGAGGCTATGTGTGTGGAAAACCCGGAGCTGGTTGTAGTTGAACCAGTGACCACAAAACTTGATGTGTACTTCATGGAACTGGCCTGCCAGTATTATCAAGTGATTGCCTGTCATGGGTGCTGGCTAACCTAATTTTGTGATAATGTATGTGTTGAAACATTTAGGAAATAGAACCCTGGCATATGCAATACCCTGTTTATAAATGAGCCAAGTTATAAATTAGAGAAACTTCTCAATCCCTGTCCATGTCTTCTCTTCCGCTGCGACGTGGATGAGGGTACCCAATCTCTGGTCATGAATAGAGTATAAGTAATTACCTGTGGTGTGAGTCATAGGGCAGTAAGTGTATATTTGGGTAAGGAACAATTTAGGAGTTAACTAGAAGGGGATTTATGCCCCCTTCTTTTCACACTACAGCACTTAGCAAAGGTGCTTCATGTTTTCCGAACCTCCACGTTAGGAAATATTTGATTCCGTATACGGCTTATAGCTGGCTGCGAGACTCCTTTCAAACCGAGCAGTCTGTTTGTCTGCACCCCAAGTACCCAACAATGTCAACATCCACTAGGCAGTGGAGGTTCTATAAAGTGGAAGAACAAGAAAGCATGATGGCATCAAAAAGAATAAAATCATCCACAGCATTTTGAAAAACGAAAGGGGACAACAAATAAAAGTCACCTCGTTGGACACCTCTCGAATTCTCTTCCAGTTCATTTCAAGTGGCAGAATTCTCAAAGTATCACGACGTCCCTCTCCAATGCAACGTGTTTTGTGAGGCATAAGTTCAGTATTGGCATTGATAATGAACATAATGTTCCCCTCTGCCTGGAGTGTCCCTAGTCGCGGCCGCTTGACGCCACGATTTCCGTGGAAAGATGACAAACAGCCCTCTTTACTGAGCTTTTTGTACTCCATGTACGTTGACCTTCCAATTCCGTGTATTATCCACCATGCTTTCTCACAAACATCAACACCTTCTATCGTAACATACGACCTGCACGATGACCCATCCATAATGTGAAGTCGTTTTGAAACATTCAATCCAAGTTCTCTTCTCTCATCGAATGACGAACCCCAAAATGCAGTACGAATTGCCAAGGTTTTTCTCCAATCAAAATACTGGTAGCAGTGAAGCTTGCATCAATGTTTGCTGCTCACCGACCTCACTTCATCCAAAGTAAGATTTTTCTTGCTCTTTTTTTAGTCCTCCATATTGGATGGATTCTTCTTCCTATTAAAATGCATGTATGCTGCTTTCAATACGCCTGTACCATGGTCGTCATTCTCCATGTCATTGCATGATCGTAGGAAATTTTTGAGATCAACGGAGAGTATCTGGCCATTTTCAAGAAGTCTGGTTTTTGTTAACGGCCATTTCACAATCGACATCAGTGAACCGGACTCTCCAAATATTGTTCTGGTGACCAGAACCCCAACATCGTCCTCTCCGAGTTTGTCATTCAGAATGATCTCGTTAGGAATGCATGCCTGAATTCGGCCTTCGAACAGGGCGTTTCCGTCCTCCCTAAGAAGAAAACATTGCAAGTTTCTCCAACATTCTCTCCCCAGACCTGCAGGCAGATCCCCCCCAGTCTCACCGTTGGACGGAATATCATTGCTTTCAGTGCTTTGTCCTTGATAATCACTACCTTCTGTGATGGAATGACATCCTGGGTTTCTCGGGGATGATGAATCCACAGTTTCATGAGTGCGAACACATGACACGTCCCACACAACTGGAGTCCCAATCGCCTCCTTCAATGCGTCAGCATCCATGTGTCGATAAGGCAGAGGACAGGAGCCGAATGCGTCATCACAAAAGATCAGGGTAACTGAAATGGTGGACGAACACAAGTGGTGTCCGTGGCAAGTTCCTTCCCCAGAAACATTCTGGCAATCTCCTGAGGCAACAACTGAAGGAGATCTAGGAAGCGACAAAAACACCCTTTGGCCTACTTGGAACCCCATGAAGTTAGTAACCTCCATTGGGCAGTGGAGGTCCAGTAAAATCCTATTACTGGACTGAAGATTAACTGAAGGAAAGAAAGACGTGCCACCGAAAGGAGAAACAAACATTTCCGTCTAGGTATATGGAGCTGCATGATGAACAAGAACTTGCAACCTATCCTAAACTTTATGCTACGGGGTCTTCCTCAGCCGGCATTCGTTATGACTCAGGAAGATTGTATCTCATGTCCTATTTCTGTCCACCCTCAATTTATATCAGGATACGACCCGCCGAGTCTGTTCTTGAAGCCATTGATGACGGTCTGGCAAAGATTTGGTGGTCAGTTTATCCGGAGTAACACTCTACTTATTGACGATTCTGCTATTAAGTGTGTGTTGAACCTACCTGAATCCTGCCTGATTCTAAAATCGTTTGAATCCGTTGACACGGACTCTTGCTATCTCCAGAAGGTTCTCCAGAAATATTTGCTTGAAATGAAGAAATCTCGCACCGTTTCCAGTTATCTAAGGGAAAAGAGGGTAAGACTTAAGCCTTGTCAGAATGTTTCCACCGATCCCAAGTTTAAGCCTCTCCTGGATTATGTTGATGATTCTAATTACGGAAATCTCCGATATGATGCTTCAAAATAAAGATTTTATTGATCAACCACATCTTTGATTCAATGTATATTTTTGATTGGTTTTTCTATAGGTTGTATTGTTTTTCTATAAAAACTGTTGTGTATTGTGATTTCCTTTTCAATCTGAATTGACATGGAATTGTTTGCTATTTCCTTGTCTCATCCATGCGTTTCTCCACCCCATACCTTCCCGATCCTCTGAGATACAGGCCTTCTCCGAAACTCATCTCGGGGGCTTTTTCAAATCCGACAACCTCCACTGTGCAGTGGAGGTTAACCTGTGTCTGTACATTGACGTTGTAAGTTCGATTCTGCAGGTTCATGGCAATGTTGCTGATGCCAACTTCTTGTCGGGACCTCCATTGGAATCCTCCATACCAGAAATTCGTCCAAAGAGGGATAACATTTACACTACTGTTGAGATTTCTGTCATCGACGGTGAAGCATCATCCAGGCACTTGGCTTCCCTTCAATTGCACGACCCTCTTCTTCAGTCCATTCCTGAAAATGATGTTCTGTTGCAGGATTGTTTAGGATTGAATGTCAAAGATGAAAGCCAACTTGACAAATGTGCAGGGGATTTCATGGACCTCACTCTACAATCCTCACCCTCCATATTAAGTGTCAAGGGTCCGCAACACACTGTTGCCTCTCTTCCCTCCTTCTCTCCCCAGCACGAAGGTTGGACAGCCCAAATCAGAAGAAGTCAGGTAAAATTACTTATATCTGAATTCTAACTCGTTCTTTTGTTTTCCTTAGTACTGGGTCTGATGTTCTTGTTTTACTCCAGGCTAGAAAATCTACGGATTGTGACATTCCTGTCAAACGACGTCTTCATTGGAAATCTATTCCGAGGTAATCCCTTCGTTACGTGTGAATTCCATTAGGATGTGGAGTGCTCAAGGGACAATTTTCATTCCGTTCCCCTTCTCCGCAACCCTTTCGACGAGGACAAGGACGACTTCAATTGCAACTTCTCGGCTTCCCGACCCTGCAGTGTTCGCGCAATGTTCTGCACCGAGGAAGCGGAATAGGGCCCCCAAACCATTTCCATCTCTTCTACAAATCGGTTCCACCGGAGAGAAGTCCTTTGTCAGAGACAAAGCAGACTCGAGGAAGAAAAGGAATACCTCGGACATCCGGGGTCTCGTCAAAACACGTCCATTGGGATGCCAAGCCCGCCAGCGAGACTTCCCAATAAGGCGAGATCGGTATTATTCGATCATTTCTCCACTTTCTTCTTTTTTCTGTTCGTTTGGTTATGCACTAATTAACTCCATCTTTTCTCACCATGCGGGGATGCAGCACGATACCTTCATCAATTTCCCTCCGTACAAGGTACTTTCCTGAACCTCCACTTGGCAGTGGACGTTCCTCTTCTTAGCAATATTAACCCTCCTCTTGAAACATTCCAAGCCCACAACATTGTGCAGTATTTTGCCATTTTCTACACAATCGTGTTGATCTTCCATACACTCAATCATTCTGGGTCGTGGGTCTTTTTCATGGCAGAAACACTAATGTCAGTGTGTGATTAACCTGCTCAGGATAACTTTGTCTCTCATCCTTTACATGCAACAGCAGGGAAGAGGAAATGGATGTTGTTAATTTTGAGTGTCAACGGACTCCTCTGCTACCGGCCACCCCCAACCGGCGGTGAACTGTTTAAGGAGAAATTTCCTTTGCAGACAACTTAAATATGGGACGAGGTATTGTAAGTGGCAGAGTAGCGTTGCTGCTACGATCCACTGAGATTCGGCCTCCTGTCCCAACGATTTGTTATCAAACTATTTTTTGGGGAGCAGACGGTCGAGGGTCTCGGAGACGCAAGGCCCCGAAAATCGCCCAAGTCCTTTTCTGGGGACCACACGGTCGAGGGTCCCGAATGGTCGAGGGTCTCGGAACCCTACCGCGGACAGCCTCCACCATTGTTGGGGGCTCCTCTCCGGGGGTTCAGGTAAGGGCGGGACAGTCGAGGGTCTGGGCCCTCGAGCGTCGGGCTGCTCGGGAGGGGGGGCGTGACGGTCGAGGGTCGCGGCCGGCCGGAGACCCTCGACCATCGTGGAGGATGCGCAGGGCTGAGCCGGTCGAGGGTCTTGTCCCGCGCTCCGGAGACCCCCGAGCACTGGGGCAGGGAGGGCCAGTGCGGTCAGAGGGTCTCGGCCTGCGCGAGATTGGGCTGCTCCAGGGGGTCGGGACGGTCGAGGGTGCTGTGCCGCGCTCCCGAGACCCTTGACCACCGTGGAGGTTGCGCGGGGCCTCTGCCGGTCGAGGGTGCTGTCCCGCGCTCCCGAGACCCTCGACCACCGGGGCAGGGAGGGCCGGGACGGTCGAGGGTCGCGGCCGGCCCGAGACCCTCCACCAAGTCCGCAGGTTTCGCCCCTCAACGGCTCCCACGCCGTGACCCTCGACCGTCCGCCAGCCGCACTTCCGCCCTCACAAGGGCCACCCTCGACCGTCCCACCAGCCTGCTCCCCCCTCGACTGTCCCACCAACCTCCTCGTGGTTGGCTTGGGACTGTTTGGGGTCCATGCGGTCAAAGTCCCCACTATCGCGCACCTCACTTGGTGAACTCCCCTTCAAGTCATAGTTGCTCCTTTTGATGCGCACGCCTAACTCCCCAACGGGCCGCTGGGCCAACTCGGAGCTTCCGCTGCTCACCGGGACATAATGGTCCCCAGGCCCCCCCACCCATCTTGCTCCCCCACGGAACCCACTCTCGCTTTCCGGCTCGCTTGCTCGTTCACTAGCTTTTGGTCGGTTGACGGGCTTGCACCCTTCGCGGGGTCGCTACCCCTTATATATACTTCTGCAGGTGTCGCGGGGGTCTCACAAACAGCCCATGTCTCTTCTGGCGAACCACCACCGTGACCCTCGACTCCCGGTGAGTCTTGGCCCACCCACCACGGCCCCAATGGACCGTGGTGAGCCCCAAGACTCCCACAACTCCCACCACAGGCTTTAGCCCCACGGTGAGTCCTATGCCACCCCCACTACGACTCCCTATGCTACGACCACCCCCGCTCGGAGCCCCCACCGCAAACCCCGCTTGTGAGGCTCCCCCTAGTGAGCGCCTCCGCCCCTTGAGCGCCTTCCGTCCTCGAGGGTGCTTCAGCCCCCATTCCTACTGCTGCCGCTGCCCCCACCACAGGGGCGCCCCCTCTTGTGTCCCGACCCCCCCCCGCCCTTGAGGCAAAGGGCCGCGACACCCACTCGCCGGTTCTAGCGAGCTACGCAGTGCGCGACGCAAACCTACATAGATGCCCGTTCTTTTGGCGAAGGCCAAGAAGAGTGCACTGGGAGGAGCTTGAGAGGCTCCACCCCTGGCCGGGACTCGGAGGAAGTCGGTCGAACTAGCTAGTGGAGAGTAGAGTCGAGTGTGGGGTTTGGTTCTTTGCCATGGGACGCCAAGGTACGGAAACAAACTCCTTGATGTGGGACGCCACAACTTGGATGTTCGTTTCTACAAAATGGACAAGTCGATGAGGACATCGACTCCCTGTTGGTAGGGGTGTGTGTCGCGGCCCTTTGCTTTGAGGGCAGGGGGTCGGGACACATGACGGGCTGCCCCTGTGGTGGGGGCAGCGGCAGCGATAGGTATGGGGGGCTGAAGCACCCTTGAGTGCCCAAGGCACTCAAGGAGGCGGAGGCGCTCACTAGGTGGAGCCCCGCACACCGGGTTGCGGTGGGGGTGGCTCCACAAGGGGTGGTGGTAGCTTAGCGGGACTTAGTGGGGGTGGCATAGGACTCACCATGGGGGCGGAGACCTCGTGGTGGGAGTCATGGGGAGTCTTGGGACTCATCACGGTCCATAGGGGCCGTGGTGAGTGGGCCAAGACTCACCGCGACTCATCATCGGGAGTCGAGGGTTTTCGTGGGGGTTCGCCATAAAATGGCATGGCTGGTTGTGAAACCCCCGCGGACAGCTACAAAAGTATATATAGGGAGTAGTAACCCCGAGAACGGTGCAAGCCCGTTGGTGACCAAAAACTAGTGAGTAAGCGAGCGAGCCAGAAAGCGACCAAAGAGTGGGGAGCTGTTCCGGACTGCCAAATACCAAAGGGAATTCCCGCTGGTTCCAAATCGGTGGAGGGTTCTTTGGGAGAACAAAGGGGGACCGTTATGCCCCGGTGAGCAGCCGAAGCTCCAAGTTGGCCCGGCGGCCAGGTTGGAAGTCAGGCGCGCGCATCAAAGCGAGTAACTATGACTTGAGGGGGAGCTTACCGAAGTGAGGTACGCGATATTCAAGGTTTTTGTGATCGGTGTAGACAGTGATATGATGTTTAACCCCTTCTCATAGATGACGCCACTCCTCAAAAGCATCAATAATCGCTAGAAGTTTTTTGTCATGGATTTCATAATTGATTTCTGCAGCAATAATTTTCGAGAGCGAAAACCAACAGGGTGAAGTTGGCCATCCGTACCGTATTGAGATAACACAACGCCAAGTGCAAAGCCCGATGCATCTGCTTCCAAGAAGAATGGTTTGAATGGGTCGGCATGTACCAGAATTGGGACCATTGTAAATGTTTGTTTCAGTCTTTCAAATGCATGGTCAGCCTTCTCGTCCCATATAAACTCGTCTTTCCCTGTAAGTCGTATCAATGGTGCAGCAATTTTGGAGTAGTCATTGATGAAGATCCTGTAAAAATTTGCAAACCCTAGAAAACATTGTATATCTCGAATCGAAGTTGGTTTAATCCACTCGATGATGGTTTGTATTTTCTTCTGATCCATAAAGACGCATTTATCGAAAATAATGTAGCCCAGGAATTCGACCTCAGATTGATGGAAAAGACATTTTTCCAACTTGACATATAGTCATCTTTCTCTTAATTTATCAAGGACAAAGCGTACATGACGGCCATGTTCTTCTTCATTCTGCGAAAATATCAAAATATTGTCCAAAGAGATGATTACAAAGTCATCTAAAAATTCTCGAAAGATGTCATTCATCATATCTTGGAAAATTACTGGAGCATTTGTAAGACCAAAAGACATAACACTGTATTCAAAATGTCCATACCTTGTTCGAAAAGCTATTTTCCATTCGTCTCCTTCTTTTATCCGTATAAGGTTATAAGCCCATCTCAAGTCAATTTTGGTAAGTTACATCTTCGCTCGTCCAAGCTGATCGAGAAGCCCAAAAATCAGTGGCAACGGATAACGATTATTAATTGTGACTTTGTTGAGATCGCGATAGTCTACACACATGCATAATGATCCGTCATTCTTTTTCACAAATAAGATAGGCGCATGTGATTTTGTATGTCGGATGAAATTCTTCAACAAATTTTCATCAATGTATTCGCGTAATGCAGCCAACTCCGTCTGGGATAAGTTATGGATTGGGCCGAATAGTGGTTGGGCTCCTTCTTGTAACTCAATTGCACAATCATAATGTCGATGTTCTGACAATATGTCTGTATTTTTCTTCTCGAAGACATCATTGAAATCTTGATATTGAGTGGGTAATGTTGAAGTACATTTGTCTATTGTGGTCTTGATCGAAGTCGCATAAAGTGCAAATGTCGCATCTTTTTTGGTACCTCTCATAATGGTTTTAGCTCCAAGGAACAGAGGTTGAATACCTTTGATATTTCTACATTTCTGTCTTGCAGAAATTTTTCGCGATCGTCAGTTGATGTCAGGATTGTGAAATACGAACCAGGGAAGTCCAATGATCACAGGATTCGTTGGAAACTGGATAATGTTGAAAATAATATGTGATGCTTGATCTTTAAGCTTCACTTCAAGTGGTTGAGTTTCATGGTCAACATTTCTGATGCTAATGGTCGTCCATCGAAGACTTCAATGGGGGCCGATAATTTCTTCTTTACGAGCGTTAAATTGCGTTGTTTCGCAAAGTTTTTGTCATTAAAACATGCTGAAGCCCCCTGAGTCCAAAAGTGCTTCTATAGAGATATTTTGATTTTGCACTCTGATTTTAATCGGAACTGTGAAGCAAGTTGCGGGGTCTGGACGTAAAAAAAGATTTTTTTTTTAAAGAATTTGTGGTGTCCAGCCGCATGGTCCCTACTGTGATTGGACATCTTTGTTTTCCGACCTCCTCGTATCGAACATTTGAGTTGCGTCCCAAGCCTTGAATTTTTGTCTTGTTGGGGCAGTTTAATGTTATATGATCTTCTTCTCCGCAATAGAGACATAATCACTCCGAGCGTCGTCTTTGCTTTTCTTGTGGCGTCAATGGCTTGAATCGAACAACATCAATCTGCATAGGATCACTACCAGATGTCTGATGTATCGTTGTATTTGGTGTCATAATAGTAGAGGCATGGTGCATCATTTACCATCTAGATCGCTTCTCTTGAAGTCTTTCGAACAAACAATTATCGCATGCAACGATTTGGGTGATGAATTCGCTCAGGGTACTAACGTTTGACATTGTCAGCAACAAATCTTTTACAACTTCCTTTAGTTCACATCAAAACTGACTAATGAGCTATTCTCATTCCAGTCGAGGTCGCATGCAAGTTGTCGAAATTCAGCAGCATAAACGGAAGTAGGACGCGCTTATTATCGAGGATTTCGCATATTTGTCTTTGCAACTCTCTCCCTATCATTTTCTCCAAATGTTACAGTGAACTGGACATAAATGCTTCAAAATTGTATAGTACATGCAAATTTTTCTAAGAGAGGTGCAAACCAAGATAGGGCAGTGCATGATATAAAGGTGCCCATAAATCCCACCTGAATACCTTCATCGGGATAGCATTGTGGATATAGTCGTAGGAACAATCATACTTATTGAACAAAACCGCGAAATCTTGATCTTGTCCCATCAAATTTCTCGGGCATGCTGATCTTTGGTTCTCTCGTAATCTGTTGAAGATGAACCGTTGCAGTAAGGACTCGTATGGTTGAAGATCCATGTTTCGACTCCTTTAACTCTGAAATTTGTTGTTGCAAATTGTGGAGAACATTACCAATTTCTTGAGACTGATCAGCATGTAATTGGACGGTAGAGGTACAAAGTTCTTGCATCTGGAGCTGAAGACTCTGCAAGGGGCCGACCATTTTCGTAAATGTGCCTTCCATTTTAACTAATTAAAGAACAAATTTTAGTCTCGCCAAACTGTCAAGGACGAGAGCATGACTGAACGCAAACAAGATATCAGACTTAGATGTACAAGACTATACAAGAAGTCAAGGTCGGCGTGGCTGAATGCATGATGAGTAAAGAAGAATCAAGATGAACTTTATAACAATGGACAAGAGTACAAGATACTGGAACTCGACTTGAATACTAGAATGTTGGAAACTGGACTGGAGTACCAGATACTAGAACCTGGACTAGAGTACTGGAAGCTAGACATGAGTACTGGGACATGAAACATGAATAGCTTGAACTTTTGGCGAGACTGAAGAGTGTTCAGTCTCGCCTCCTATATATACTGGCTACTAGGAAGTTTCCTAAGAAGCTTCCCCAGCCAAGGGAAGTATCTTGAGAAGCTTCATTGATCAAGGGAAGTCTCTTAATTTCTGCAAAATCAAATAAATATGACATAAATGAAAGACCAGAAAATGAATGACAAAAAAAAAATGACCTAAAATTAAAGACCTAAAACATTTGTTCCACTAATTTCAAATTGTGTTTTCTTGTATGGTACTCATGTTTTTTTTCCTTAATTTCTGTAAAAACGAACAAATTTTAGGGCATGCAAAGGTTTGATTCCATAATCTTTACCACCCACAATCAATGCTCTATACTGGTCATCAAATCAGTGCCAATCATTCAATAACAAACCGTTCTAAAATCTATATATTATAAGTTTTGTTCCACTAATTCTAACAACGACCGAAGGTCTGAAGCTAGTTTAGTGTAGTGTAGAGTAGATATAGGGTGTCATAATGCCTCATCATCGTCGCCACGTTTCGTCGTCGTCAATTTTTGTCGGGCCTGCCCGGACTGCCCGAAAATGTCTTTGCAGTGCGAGGAAGGGATGACGATACGATACCGGCCATCCTTCAGCGCGGAGGGATTTCAAGCAATGTGGTGAGGGCACCTTCTTCTTCGACCTATTTCAGCCTGTTTTGCCTTCTCATCAGACTTAGGCTATGTTTCAATCTCTGTCTACTCAGCTGCGTCGTGGTGGTTCTCATACCGGCCATCCTTGAGCGCGGAGGGGTTTCAAGCAATGTAGTGAGGGCACCTTCTTCTTCGACCAATTTCAGCCTGTTTTGCCTTCTCATCAGACTCAAGCCGTGTTTCACCTGCTCAGCTGCACCGTGGTGGTTCTCACAGACCAATCCGACATTACCTGACTACAGACACAAGCAACACATATAAGAGGTCCTTGTGGGTTGATGGTCGGTCAAATCCTCCATGGGTCATGACACAAGGTCAAGGACAATGTGGTGAGGGCACCTTCTTCTTCGACCTATTTCAGCCTGTTTTTCCCTCTCATCAGACTCGGCCCTGAGATGCATATTGAATTCTGTAAGTTAGCTCATTGCAGGGTGGATTCGTGGTCGTTTGGAATGACTTTGACAAGTTACTGCCGATGTGGCAGCAGGAAAGTATCAAAAAACAGATAACAGAGATGAGGAGAAGCTGGGACAATGGAGACATAAAGGTGAATGTCCGTTGGACTACAGATAGAAGCAGATGCAATTCAGAATCGGAACTCTGTACGTAATAAGTGGGGTTGGGGTGTTTGCTGACAACTGCAATCGCAAGGTGTGGCTTTTCTTAATGTACGATGTGAAGAAGTTTGTGCATCCTGCAAATGTGGGCTCTTGGCTCCTGTTAGTACCATGATTTGGTATTCTTATGATGTTTACAAGGTTCTCGGGAGAATCAGCTTGGTCTTAGCAGCCCGTATTTCAATCTCTGCCTGCTCAGCTGCACCGTGGTGGTTTTCACAGACCAATCCGACATTACCTGACTACAAACACAAGCAGCACACTCAAGAGGTCTTTTTGGGTTGATGGTCGGTCAAATTCTCTATGGGTTATGACACAAGGTCAAGGACAATGTGGTGAGGCACCTTCTTCTTTGACCTATTTCAGCCTGTTTTTCCCTCTCATCAGACTCGGCGCTGAGATGCATATTGAATTCTGTAAGTTAGCTTTTTGGGTGGATATTTGTGACTTTGACAAGTTACTGCCGATGTGGCAGCAGGAAAGTATCCAAAAATAGATAACAGAGATGAGGAGAAGCTTTGGAATGAACACTTTCTGACCCCAGTCAATAGTGGGACAATGGAGACAAAAAGGTGAATGCCTTTTCGACTACAGAGAGAAGCAGATGCAATTCAGAATTGGAACTATTATAATTAGTAGGGTTGGTGTGTTTGCTGGAAGAACTTCACGTCGTCAGTGTCAGCTGCTAGCAGCAAGGCTAAGGATGTATTCATGATCTGTCCACAGGCAGGGATAGCTGAAGGACCATGGATAGAGGTCCAGATTCATCCAAGAGGGCTGGATTTCAAGCTCCAGATTACCTATGATTCTCGGTGGATCAATAGCTACAAGAAACCTGCATGAGTAGATGGTCAACTAAATGCAACCACTGCAGTGGCACAGTTGATAAAATCAGGCACCTCAACTATGACCACAGTTTCTGAAAGAAGATCAAGACAAAGAGTCCCCAATGCCTCTTTTGGCACTTTTGGGCATGTGAAGATGCTTTGTGCGGCATGCAGACTGACAGAGGCTCTACAGACTTTAAACCAAAGAGGCATTTCAGCAGATTCAGATGTGTATGTCTGTCTCTTGCTTAAGTGCATCAAGATGGAAGGTCTGGAAGCTGGAAAACAGGTGCACACTCACATTATCCAAAGTGGATTCATGCCAAATGTTTTTCTACTCAACACCCTTGTCAACATGTATGTTAAGCATGGGAGCATCATGGATGCTCACCAAGTGTTCAATAGAATGCCTCTACGATCTTTGATTACGTGGAATAGAATGTTGGCAGATTTACCAAGCATGGGTGTGGTAGGAATGCTTTGGAGACCTATGAGCAAATGCTGCACAAAGGGGTGAAGCCCAACCACATCACATTTGTTTGTGTATGCAATGCGTGTGCAAGCCTGGGAGCTCTGGAAAAGGGGAAAGAGGTCCATGGTGACATCGTCAAAGCTGGAATTGTACCAGATGTCATTCTGAACACTGCCTGGTGGACATGTATGCCAAATGTGGGTGCATTAAGGATGCGAAGGGAGTTCTCAACACTATGGCTGAATGAGATGTGATGTCATGGAACGCGATGCTTGCAGGGTATGCACAACATGGACGTGGTATGGAGGCTTTGGAGACCTATGATCAAATGATGGGGGAAGGGTGAAACCCGACCACATCACATTTGTGGGCATTTGCAAAGCGTATGCAAGCCTGACAGCTCTGGAAAAGAGCAAAGAGGTCCATGGCAACATTGTCAGAGCTGCAATTGTACCAAATGTCATTCTGAACAATACCCTTGTGAACATGTATGAAGGGAGTGTTCGACTATATGGCTGAATGAGATGTGGTGTCGTGGAGTGCGATGATTGCAGGATATGCACAGTAAGGCTGCGGGATGGAGGCTTTGGAGACCTATGAGCAAATGATGTGCGAAGGGGTGAAGCCCAACCACATAACATTTGTTTGCATTTGCAATGCGTGTACAAGCCTGGCAGCCCTGGAAAAGAGGTCCATGGTGACATCGTCAAATCTGGAATTGTACCCGATGTCATTCTGAACACTGCCCTGGTGGACATGTATGTCAAATGTGGGTGCATCGAGGATGCAAAGGGAGTGTTCAACAGTATGGCTGAACGAGATGTGGTGTCGTGGAGTGCGATGATTGCAGGATATGCACAGCAAGGGTGCAGGATGGAGGCTTTGGAGACCCATATGCGCACGAGACGCACTTCACCTTGTTCAAAAGACTCTTTCTTTCTTTCACCCGGCCGATCAATTCTTAACTTATCATCTTCCGACCTTCGGAGGTAGAACAATTTTGGGAAGGGAACACTGATTTGACTCAAGAAGAGCTCGCCAAATTATAAAGTAGGGTGCACCTAAGTAATCCTTTGGAACCCGGACAACTTCCTGAAGAAAGATTTTCAATCTCAGATGTGTAGAGCTCTCTTTGTCTTAAGTTTTGATCATGTACATTACACTCAACAGCTTCCAGATGTTGAGCATCATTTGTCCCTGGTTTAGTGTTAAGTCTGTCTTCGCTATCTTGGTGTCATTTGAGCAAATGATGTGCGAAGGGGCGAAGATGGTCAACTGAAGGCAGCAGCGGCACAGTTGATAGAATCAGTTTGTGTTTGCAATGCGTGTGCAAGCCTGGGAGTCCTGGAAAAGGGGAAAGAGGTCCATGGTGACATCATCAAAACTGGAATTGTACCAGGTGTCATTCTGAACACTGCCTGGTGGACATGTAGGCCAAATGTGGGTTCAAGGATGCAAAGGCAGTTTTCAACAACATGGCCGTCGTGGAGCGCGATGCTTGCAGGGTATGCTTGCAGGGACGTGGGGCATAGAACTTCCCTGAACTTGTTTTAAGATGCAGAAAGAAAAGGTAGATTGTCAATACCTGATGTATGGGCACCTAATTGTTTATATCAAGGTAGGCTCAGCCTCGAGATTTGGAAGTTGTTGAACAGAGGTGAAGAGCAGAAAACAGATATTGTCTTCAGGCAGCACTGGCACGTCCTGCCATCAGTGGGGACCTGAGAACTTTCATGGTGAGAAAGGATTGGAACACTGGCTGGAAGCAAACACTGCAGGCATCTTCACTGGCTGAGGAGAGAAGTGGGAGTGGCGAGGAACAACCATAGCACACAGGCATGTCAACATGTGTTCCGGTATCCTCCCCACCTCCGGCTTTCCCTCGCACTGTCAATGCAGCCACCTCCAGTTTGTGAACCCAGCTATCTGGCGCCTGTAGACCCTGCAAGCGCCCGTAGGTATGCTGTGCTACTTTACAACAGCCTGCATGCAACAGAATGTCATTCTGTCACTTTCTCAGCCGATCAGTCACTTGATTGGTGTTTAAACTTTTGCTAGTCAACCCAGTGCTGTAAGTAACAGAGACTAGGAGAAGCTGTGGAGTGAATACTTTTCTGACCCCAGTGCTTGTGGTGTGCTTGTGCATGCGTGGCAGCCCTGGTGGTGACATCATCAAAGCCGGAGTTGTACCAGATGTTATTTTGGACACTGCCCTGGTGGACATGTATGCCAAATGTCAGCATTGAGGATGCAAAGGGAGTATATGACAATATGGCTGAACGAGGTATGGTGTCGTGGAGGGTGATGATCGCAGGATATGCCCAGCATGGTTGTCATAGGGAGGTCCTGCAACTATTGGAAAGAATGCAAAATGAAGGCTTCAATCCAGACAGTAGCGCCTTTCTATGTGTTCTCTCTGCATGCAGCCATGCTGGCCTACTGGATGAAGGAAGATGATACTTCGATTCCTGAGTCCAGATCATGGTGTGACTCCGACGGTAAAGCACTTTGGCTGCATGGTGGACCTTCCTGGACGTGCGGGCAATTGGATGAAGCAAAGGACCTCATTAATAAAATGCCAACGGAACCAGATGCTGTGGTGTGGATGGCCTTGCTTGGTGCCTGCAGAAGCCATGGCAATCGCAAAGGTGAGTGAGATGATGAAGGTCGGAGGGGTTAAAGAGGAGCCAGGTCGCTGCTGCATTGAGGTTGGGAACAGGGTGCACACCTTTGTTGTAGATGACAAATTGAGGAAATCCATGCTAAGCTGAGAAGATTGTCTGGGCAGATGAAAGAGGCAGGGTATGTGCCTGACACACGCTTTGTATTACGTGGAGCAAAAGGAAGCTTCTCTTTGCTACCACAGTGAAGCTGGCCATTGGTTTTGGGCTGATAAGCATAGCCCCTCGGACGCCTCTCCGTCTCATCAAGAATCTTCGGGTGTGTGGTGACTGCCACACCTCCACCAAGTTCATCTCAAAGATTGTTGGCCGAGCAATTGTTGTATGGGACGCTAACCACTTTCACCACTTTAAAGATGGGGTTTGTTCTTGTGGGGATTACTGGTGAAACGTTGTCTTGTTTGTTGGAATGGCGCGGATGCCTTGCTTCATTCTTTGATCTGTGTAGCTACTCAGTTCGTCCACCATTTCCTGAGAATATTGGCCATGATGTACTGTTGAGGGCATTTCCGTACCATAGATCCACAGGAAACAGTAGCGGGGTCTACAGGTAGTTAGTGAAGGGGGGGATTTTGACTGTCTTTGGTGATAGTGGAAGGAAATCAGAGTGCTGTCATGTTTATGGTGTGGGTGGTGGATCTTCTCCAGAGCTTGACGATGAAAGTGAAAATGATTCGCAATGACCTTGATTAGAGGGGCAGCCTTGTGCACAAGTTTGTTCAGCATCTTTTATTTGGACATGTTTGTATGTTGCTTGTGGTGCTGCTTCAGATTGAGCAGAATAGTATCACCTTTGTATCTCTTCTGTGTGCATGTAGCTTTGGGGGTCTTGAAGGCCATCACTACTTTGATTCCATGACTGAAGCTCATGGCCTCATGCCTATAGTTGAGCATTTTGGCTGCATGGTAGACCTTTTTAGCTGTGTAGATTGGATGAGGCAGAGGACCTCATCACTAAAATGCCCATCCAACCAGATGTTGGGGTGTGGAGGGCCATGCTTGGTGCCTGCAGAGTTCATGGCTATGTATCATCGCATTGATGGACACTTTTGGGTATGTTAAATGCTACTTATAGTATCTGATTGCCAGCGTATAGTCTGACTCATTGGCAACTCTCAAGGTTAGTGGTGGCATTCTCATAATAGATAGTAATTGTATAGAGCCACAATGCAGCCACCAGTGGAGAGGTTACTCTAGCTTGGCTGTAACAAACCCTGCTGACCTACTTAGGTGCATATCAAGCACAGGCTTGTGATATGGTAATGAACAACTAGCATATCATGCCTGCTTCATCTAAGGGAACCAACTGACTCTCTCCATGTGTGACTCCAACAACATTATATAGATCTTGCAACACTGCTCTAACATGCTGTTTTGTTGTTCCTGAGACTTCAATTTGTGACTTCACTTGAGAGGCTCAAAGTGTGAGAATAGGTTTCTCCCATATTCTATACAAACTGATAAAACGGTCAACTAACTGAGAGGCTAATCAACACTGTGTTGGTAGGTTTCAGTGTGTAACTGCCTCATGGATTGAACTTTTTCCTCTCTTTTTTAACAAACTTTTCCGCATTATGGAGAATAAATTCATATATCTATACTATATCTTTAAATTAATAATCTAAACTGTTTTTAATGGGCGATGAAAAATAGATTAGTATAATTACGTGTATCACAACCAATGGCTATGCGCTAACGGCTCCTCTTTGCAAAGAGTGAAATCTACTTTCATCCATAATAAACCTGAAAATTTCTAGACATTGAACACCAAGAATTGTGGCTGGCTAGTCATGGAGGCAAATGACAAAGTCAGTGCCATGCCATCGGAAGGCCTCACTTGGACTGCGTAAGAATTTTTGATATAACTCTTTAGTGTATTTAGCATAAAACATTTTGTAGAGTAAAATAAAATAAGTGGATTATATTGGTATAAAATGAAAGTACATATCCAGTTAACCCTTCACTGCTTATCAGGGTTCAGATGTATCCCACTAACTTTTGCATATGACAATAATTTTCACTCTTTGCTCCAAAACACTCCATGAGATTTCTGGAAAACTTCATTTGGGGTATAGCATCCTTGAGTGGGCCCTGCCTCTCATCAAACAAGGGAAGCAAGTATGCAATAGACTTCAAGCCACCGACTTCAAGAGACAGTTGATACATCTGGCAATTTCTTGCAAAAAACAATGAAATCCGGGATCTATGTATGTAACACCACCCCCTTTTTGTGCAAATTCAACATAGTTCTCAGAATTTGTCGCTAGTAGTGCGGAGCAACGCGAAGCCCTAGTTTTTTTTTTTCATGAAACTAATATTTAAATTCAGCAAAAGCAAATAAACTTTTTGGGGCATGCAAAGGTTCGATCTCACATCGTCCATGCCAATTATTAAGCATCATTCAATACTAGAGTCTATATATCATAACTTTTGTTCCACGGATGGTTTTTATGTAATTAATGTTTATTTATACGAATGTAGCGGGATTTGACCCCAAAATCATCTGGATGACACATATTGTATTAACTGGTGGAGGCACATCTTCCAAATTTGGATGTAGATATATCTAAATTTGGGCATTTTCTAATGTAGGTGTTCTTGGCGTAGGTATTATGTAGTGAAGGTATTATCTGGTGTAGATACATCAGGATCCTCGCTCAAGTAGTGATGCGTGGTCTCCTCTTGAGGGAGGAGCCAACAATAAAGTAAGTGGATTATATTGGTATAATACAAAAGTACATATCTAGTTAACCCTTCACTACTTACCAGGTTCAGGTGGATCCCTCTAACTTTTGCATATGATAATAATTTTCACTCTTTCTTCAAGATCATTTATAGCTCATGAGGTGGCAGACTTGCTCCAAAAAACTTCATGAGATTTCTGGAAAACTTCATTTAGCGTACGACGCTCCCAACATCCTCGAGCGGCCCTACCTCTCATCAAACAAAGGAAGCAAATATGCGACAGACTCCAAGCCACTGAGACAGCTGATACATTTGGCATTGAAATGTTTACCACTTTTCTTGCGAAAAACAATGAAATACGGGATGTATGTATGTAACACCATCAGGATGACCCACCCTTTTTTGTGAAAATTGAACGTAGTACTCAGAATTCGTCGCTAGTAGTGCGGAGCAACGCAAAGCACTAGTATAACATTAAATGCTTTCAATTGTAGGGAGGGCCCTAGTCGCAAACCAGATTCTGCAGGCCTCATTATGGTTCTTCGCTATTGTTTGGAACCCAGACCAACTATGCTCAAGGAGATTAAAGCCCTCACGCGCAATTTCATTTGGCGGCAGGAATGTCTTTGGCAAATCCTGTTTGCGAACTACAACACGGACTCTTGGTATTTTACTCGCGCAAACCCCCCGGTGGGCATTTTGGGAGGGGCGGGGTTTCACCCACATTGCAGCCATGCGCTCTGGAGAAAATTTCCTTATAGAAGGCCATATCAGGAACCTTCGGTAGAAGGAGACCCAAGGCCTGCGGCACTCTTCTTGCCAATATCCCACGATACATGACTCCGTTACTGGGTGAGGAAGGTCGGAATTGGGCGGCCCCTGCCTAGATGGCTTACATCCAGGGCAATGACAAATCAATGATTCTTGTCATAGAAACTCATGGATCCATGGCATTTGGACTGGGGTTTCACACGGATTGTGAAGGTGACCTTGCATATACAGGAATGGTAGAGGTGGATAAAACAATCTTATTCCACATAAGAGTGCTTGATGGCAAAGGAAACGCCAACCCCGAAGCTCAATGGGCCCGTCATGAAACCCTCACCTGGTTCCTCATGTGTCCTTTGGAAGATCTACAGTTTGACCCAGGTGAGTGGAAGTGGATGGATAAGAAGAAGACCCCATTCTTCGGATACTCGGTGAAAAAAAGGTACTCCCTTGCCAACCCACCCCGCTCTTTTGTAGGCAAATGGTCAGCTAAGTGGGCCAACATCCAATTCGTCCAAGGAATCTGGGACAAAATTTGGAAAGTTGTGTGGAGAAAGTATAGGCCTGCAAAGATATCAGGCTTCCTTTGGAAGCTCACACATAGAATCATTCCAGTCAGACAACGACCACACGAGAATAATCCTACCTGTACTCCCTTGCATAAACGGAATCCATAGAACACTTTGTTGTTCTGCAATCTATCTAGCATGATATGGAGGCTGGTTCTCTCATTATATTCTCACTGGGCTTCATTCCCAACTCCTTCCCCTCCATCTCTCCAGCTTTTGAACTTCCTGCCTGGTCTGCCAATGAGTGCTTGCCCAGTTTGGGCTGCTACTCTTAGAGCCCACACTCTGTGGAATCTATGGAGAGCCAAATGTAATTGGGTTTATGAGGAAAACCCCCCAGGGGCATATCAATCTTGTTTCATATTTATTATGATCTGTTAACTGAGGGGCGGAAAGCATGGGACACTGTTGGTGCAGCTCTTCCCAGAACTTCGGAGCAATAAGGGAAACTTACTTCAAGATTTCGTTAAGTCTTGGGGCAAAGGCGACTTGCTCAGCTCCAGTCTTCCCAACATGCGCTTTACCTGGCATCAATCCATCCCCCCTCAAGGGGAGGTCCCCTGGTGATGGAGACGAAGCAGATTTCAACTGGAGATATAAGAAAAGTCGAGGCCCCAAATTTAGAACTCAGCTCAAGTTTTGAATACTGCAGTCTTGACAATGTCACTGCAAGTCTTCTCCAGCTCCTTACCTTCTCGGCTCACTACCTCCGAGCTGCGCTCTTCATCTTCAGATGACCTTCGGACTGTTATTCTAAATGCAGCTTTGCCTCTCCTCACTTACCTTTTTTCGGGACCGCTTAGTATCTTACACTCTTGCATAGATCCTTCTTAGTACTCTTAGTTTCTACCTTTGCATAGCACCTCTCCTTATCTCTCTTGCAATCTCTGCTTCACCACTATTCACTCCCTCCTTCTCTCTTGTTAGCAAGTTGGCTAGGGTCATGGGAATCTTCCCCCTCAATAAGCCTTCACGGCCTTCTTGGTGGTTATTTTTTCCACCTATGTGACATCTTTTTAATTCATTTGACTAAAAGGGCCTCTGTCCCCTTTTCTCTGAAAAAAAAAAAAAACAAATAACCTTCAAGGACTTGTATCAATCCCTACTAGGTGCCAGGGGTATAACTTGTTAATTATAAGATATATTGTGAACTCATTCTTTTATGGCAAAATTTTCTGAAAGTCCTTATTTCTTCTATGTCACAGTGGGCCTGTCCTCCTCTTGTGTCCCATAGTGGACCTACTGATTGAACCGTCCAGGCCACTTCAGCCTTGGGCTTGCAGAGTGGACTAACTTATACACTGGATCCTCTGGCGGGCTGGTTCCTGGAGCGACTATCCAGTGGACCCTTGGTAAGGCACCCGACTTATGACGTGGCCCCATGGGGCGTACAGGCAGGGCCAATTGGCGCATTGAAGACCTTAATATTAAAAAATCAGAAGCAATTATTCCTTAGCACCTTTGAATACAACCTATTACCATGGATCTGTGCTGTAAAGACATAACCCCTCTCAGAGTATGTGTTGGATAACAACCACATCGAGATGCTTTTCTTTTGATGTGTCCTCAGTTTTGGTTGACAATTAGGTACCTTCAAGATGTTGCTTGTCCAGTATGTGCTTCAAATGCTTCTTTACATCTTTGAGATGCATTTTAGTTTCATTCCCTCGTGGGTATCTCGCCAGGAATCACAATTGCTACGGCGTGATGCATCCACTTCCTGGGGTGGTTCAACACTGATACAATCTGCTTTCAGACATCTATCTTTCATTTTGGAACTTGGGGCCTCTGAGGAGAAATTGTGAAATTTCCACTCAATGAATGTTGAGTGCTACAACTTGGTGTTGGCTCTGAAATCAAGAATGCCTGAAGTGCGGCAGATATAGCAAATGACACATCTCCTCTGTTGGCACTCTAAGGGAAAAGAAGATATTGCCTGAATGCATTGCACAATGTGTGGTTGTATATGCAGCAGGCACCAAGAGAGGAAGAGAGAGACAAAACCTTGATCCATCACTCCCGTAGGAGTGACACTGGGAAGAGAGACTCCAATGAGCTTGGACTCTATCATCCCAAGACCTCACAAAATCTGGTTGTAGTTCGTTCCACTATCATCACCAATAGTCCCCACAAGAACATGCACCATTCTTGAAGTGATGAAAGCGGTTGGTGTCCCTTGCAACA
Organism: Takakia lepidozioides; assembly: GCA_030704615.1. NCBI lineage: Eukaryota > Viridiplantae > Streptophyta > Takakiopsida > Takakiales > Takakiaceae > Takakia > Takakia lepidozioides. Next base: position 63,773,893 of record CM060734.1, read on the forward strand.
ATTTCTCGTCCAACAATCTTGGAGATAAACTTGGTGGCACTGTGGCAATCACCGCAGACCCGAAGGTTCTTAAATATATGGATAGGTGTCCCAGGGGGTGTGCTAATTAGGCCGAAAGCAATGGCCAACTTTTCACTGTGGTGGCAAAGGGCCTGTTCCTTCTGCTGCTGCTCGACATCATGCATCACAAACCGTGTGTCTGGCACATATCCCACCTCCTTTATCTGCCTAGTCAATCTCTCTAACTCTGCATGGATTTCCTCTGCTTGTGGGTGTGATCTATCTTCTACAGTGAAAGTATGCACCCTGTTGTTGACCTGAATCCAGCTGCACCCTGGCTCTTTTCTGACCCCTCTGTCCTTCATTATTTTTCTTACGTTTGCTACATTATCCCACCTACCAGCCACAGCATAGATGTTTGACAGCAGCACATACACGGCAGCGTTTTGTGGTTGCAACTTGAGAGCACAGTCTGCAGCCCGTTCAGCCAGCTCCACATTGCCATAAATTCTGCAGGCGCCAAGCAAGGCCCCCCATACAGCAGCACCTGGTTCAAATGGCATGCCGTGAATAAACTCCTCTGCCTCATCCAAATGCCCTGCACGGCCAAGAAGGTCAACCATGCAGCCATAGTGTTGTTCTGTTGGTGTGATGCCATAATCTCGACTCATGGAATGGAAGAGATGATAGCCTTCATCCACTAGGCCCATATGGCTGCATGCAGATAGAACACCAATAAATGTGACATTGTCTGGATGCACTCCTTCCCATTGCATTTGGTCGAAGGTTTGGACAGCCTCCTTACCATGCCCATGCTGGGCATATCCACCAATCATCACATTCCATGAGATGACATCTCGATTAATAATAGTGTCAAACACTTGCCGTGCATCTCCAACACTTCCACACTTGGAATACATATCAACAAGTACATTTCCCACCCGAACATCTGACTCCAATCCAGATCGCAGGAAGTAGGCATGCACTCGCTTGCCCTCCTCCAGGGCAGCTAGGCTGGTACATGCAGTGAGGATGCTTATGAAAGTGACCTTGTCTCCCTCCACGCCTTCTCTTTGCATTTGCCAAAAGACTTCCAATGCCTCTGCACAATGACCATGCTGAGTTAATCCTGCAATCATCGCAGTCCAGGAGACCACATTCTGTTCAGGCATTTTAAAGAACACTCTTTGTGCATCCATCATACTCCCACACTTGCAATACATACTGACAAGCGAATTCCCAACTTGAATATCTGACTCAAATCCTGATTTAACAATTGCTGCATGGAGCCGCTTGCCCTGTTCCAGAGCTGCTGGGCTGCTACATGTATGGAGGATGCTAATGAATGTGACTTTGTCTGGCTTGGCGTCTTCTTCTCGTTGCATTTGGCCAAACACTTCCAAGGCCTCTGCACTATACCCTTGCTGTGCTGATCCTGATATCATTGCATTCCATGAGATTACATCTCTCGTGGGCATTTTGTTAAACACACAGCGTCCATCCACTACACTCCCACACTTGCAATACATATTAACAAGTGAAGTCGCCACCCGAATATCTGAGTCAAAACCAGCTTCGATGATGCCTGTATGGAGCCGTTTACCCCGTTCCAGAGCTATAGGGCTGGCGCATGCATTGAGAACGCTAACAAAAGTGACTTTGTCTGCCATCACGCCTTCTCTTTGCATTTGCCAAAAGAGACCAAAAGAATCCTCAACATGACCATGCTCAGCACATGCTGCAATCATTACATTCCATGAGATCACGTTTCGCTTGGGCATTCTGTTAAACACTCGAAGCGCATCCATCACACTCTCACACTTACAATACATGCTCACAAGCGAATTCCCCACTTGCATATCTGAATTGAATCCGGATTTAATGACACCTGCATGGAGCTGCTTGCCCACTTCAAGAGCTGCTGGGCTGGTGCATGTATTGAGGATGCTAATGAACGTGACCTTATCAGGTTTGACGCCTTCTGCTATCATTTTCTTAAAGACTTCCAGCGCCTCTACAACATGCCCTTGCTGGGCTAAGCCCGTGATCATCGCATTCCATGAAACAACATTTCGTTTAGGCATTTTGTCGAACACCCTGCGCGCATCCGCCACACTCCCGCACTTGCAATACATGCTGACAAGTGCAGTCCCCACTCGGACGCTTGACACAAATCCGGCTTTGATGATATCCAGATGAAGCCCTCTCCCCTGCTCCAGAGCTGCTGTGTTGGCACATGCATTGAGTATACTAATGAAAGTGACCTTGTCTGCCATCATGCCTTCTCTTTGCATTTGCCAAAAGAGATCGAATGCCTGCTCAGCATGACCATACTGAGCAGATCCTGCAATCATCGCATTCCATGAGATCACATCTCGCTGACGCATTTTGCTAAACACATGGCTCGCATCCCCCATACTCCCGCACTTGCAATACATGCTGAGGAGGGCAGTCCCCACTCGGACATCTGACTCAAATCCAGCTTTGATGATGTGGGCATGGACCTGCTTGCCCTCTTCCAGAACTCCCGGACCCACAAGGGCCTTGAGAATGCTCAAGAAGGTTATCTCGTTTGGCATCACGCCTTCCTTTTGCATCTGTTGAAACAGCTCAAATAAGACTTCACCACGCCCTTGCCGTGCTAGTCCGGCAATCATCGCAGTCCATGAGATCACGTCCCCACTAGTCACACAAGTGCCCTTGTGTCCTTCCAACCTATCGCGTCCTCGTCTTTCCACTCCGTTAGAAGCAGCGGTGGTAGTGGACATGCCAAGCCTCTGATCCCCGACAAACAACCGGGTCTGCTTCCAGACTTCCAGAACTGCAGCTAGGAAGTGCTTCAAACATACTTTCTCGAGAAGCGAGTGTTCTCTTCTATGAGGACGTAAAATGCGGGTCATCTTGTTCTCAAGGAACTCGCTAAAACTATGAAGACCTTCTTCGGGCCTCGCTATCCCGAGTTTGCCCAGGACCTCTAGAGTGATAGGGACAGCCATCACACTAGTTATGTTTGGTCCAACAAGTTTAGTGATGAATATTTTTGCCAAGAACCAAATGTTGAGACAAGTAGAAAATACATGATACAGATGGACGAGCAATATAAGTGCTCCGCGATTTCCGCTTAGGGTCTTGGGACTTTAATTAGGGTTACTTTCCATGTAAACCCATTCACGTTACATGACGTCGTCCAGAAATGGGTTTGACCACATCCATTTTCGTGCACCACCGTGGAACTAAACCCGTCCGGTGGATTCTATCTGCACTTTTGCACGTGTGTGACAAAAAAAAAGTGTCACGGAAATGTATCGAGGAATGTGACCTATTTAGCAAGTCATGGGAGGAAAAATACCGGTGTCAAGGACAAGAACACGACTGAACACAAACAAGAGATCAGACTAGAGGTACAAGACTAGACAAAAAATCAAGGTTGGCGTCGCCGAATGCATGGTGGATAAACATGAATCAAGATGATCTTTATAACAATGGACAAGAATACAAGATACTGGAACTTGACTCGAATACTGAAATGTTGGAAACTGGACTGGGGTACCAGATATTGGAAACTGGACTGGAATACTGGGATTGGGAACAAGAGTAGCTTGAACCTGTGTTGGCGAGACTGAAGAGTGTCCAGTCTTGCCTCCTATATATATTGGCTACTATGAGGTTCCCTAGAAGGCTTCTCCAAAGGAGGTTTCTTGATGGAGAAGTTTCCTCAAACAAAAGAGGTATCTTGATGGAAAAGTTTCTTTAAACAAAGGAGATATTTTGACGGAGAAGTTTCCTCAAAATGAAGCTTCCTTAGCAATTTCCCAAGTTACTCTCGGTAATTTGGTAAATTCTCGATAACTTGATAACTAATGGTAACTTATGATAAATCATAGTAGATCATGGTAGATCACGGTAATTTTTGATAACATGGTAATTTGATAACTTCTGGTATTTACTCTTGGTAAGTTCCTTTGGGTTATGTCCGTGACATCACCCTCCTCTAGTGCCGAGTTCTTCGAGAAGCGGTAAAATCTTAGACTTTTTAGAGTTGGAGAACCTCTCTCCTTAGTGTGTATCAGATACACTGAATGTGGAGTCTTCACCTTGAAGCTAACTTGGCTGACATCATCGTTATGACGTCTTATTGACGTGTAGCTCGGGGTTTAGCTGGATATCGTTGATGAAACTCTTGGATTTTGTCAGTTCATTGGCAAGGTTGGATGAAGGTTCTCACATTCGTTCGTTGATGTCGTAACATTTCCAATGTACGAAATACTCAAGATATTTATACTTGATGCGAGAGTCTATGACTTCGTCGACTCCATACTCGATATTCTGATTGACTTCAATTGGTGGAGGTGGTACGGAAGCTCTTCTTGGAATATTCGATGGATGATACAACTCCAATAATGAAACATGAAAGACTGGATGGATGCGCATACTTCGTGGGAGTTCAAGCCGAAAACTGACTGGATTTATTTGTCGAATAATTTTGAATGGACCCAGGTGTTGATAATCCAACTTCATTGATGGTCGCGAGGTTTGTATGTTCCGTCGAAGAAGCCACACACGATCTCCGATCTTGAACTGGGGTTAGAGTTGGCGATGTTGATCTGCATACTCCTTGTATTGTTTTTGAGCTGGAAGGTGGAATGTAAACTCTTTGTGAATCGTAGCAAATTGAGTAATAAGGTTTTCTGCAGCAGGACTTCCAACAGCCTTCATATGGAAAGGGTTTGCTCGAGGATGATAACCATAATTGGAGAAAAATGAAGTTTGTTTGGTCGAAGAATGTATAGTGATGTTCTAGGCAAACTCAGAAGATCCGTCCAATTATCCCACTTCCCAAACGGATGAATAACATGGATGAGAAACAACATTCATGAGGACTTAAAACGGCTCATGTATCAATGTAAGTTGGTCATGTCGCGGCCCTTTGCCTTGAGGGCAGGGAGGTCGGGACATGAGTGGGGCTGCCCCTGTGGTGGGGGCAGTAGCAGCGATAGGTACGGGGGCTGAAGCACCCTTGAGTGCCCAAAGCACTCAAGGAGGCGGAGGCGCTCACTAGGTGGAGCCCCGCACACCGGGTTGCGATGGGGGTGGCTCCACAAGGGGTGGTGGTAGCTTAGTGGGACTTAGTGGGGGTGGCATAGGACTCACCATGGGGGTGGAGACCTCGTGGTGGGAGTCGTGGGGAGTCTTAGGACTCATCACGGTCCATAAGGACCGTGGTGACGCCAAGACTCACCGCGACTCACCACCGGGAATCGAGGGCCTTCGTGGTGGTTCGCCATAAAATGGCATGGCTGGTTGTGAAACCCCCGCGGACAGCTACAGAAGTATATATAGGGAGTAGTAACCCCGAGAACGGTGCAAGCCCGTTGGTGACTAAAACTAGTGAGTAAGCGAGCGAGCCGGAAAGCGACCAAAGAGTGGGGAGCTGTTCCGGACTGCCATCTACCAAAGGGAATTCTCCTAGTCCCAATTAGGTGGAGGGTTTTAGAGGGAAGCAAAGGGGGGACCGTTATGTCCCGGTGAGCAGCCGAAGCTCCAAGTTGGCCCGGCGGCCAGGTTGGGAGTCAGGCGCGCGCATCAAAGCGAGTAACTATGACTTGAAGGGGAGTTTACCGAAGTGAGGTGTGCGACAGGTCATGTACCAAATGTCGCACACCTCACTTCGGTAAACTCCCCTTCAAGTCATAGTTACTCGACTTGCGCTCCGACTATCACCAAATTCGGGTGGCGGAAGGAGATGAGGAGAAGACCGCGTGCAGGACAAGGTATGGTTCATATGAGTTCTTGGTGATGCCTTTTGGGCTCACCAATGCACCAGCGACATTTAGCACGCTGATGAACAGCCTTTTCCATGAGTGGTTGGATGACTTTGTGATCGTGTACATCGACGACATCTTGGTGTACTCGAAAACAAAGGAGGAGCACCTGCAGCACCTCAAAAGGGTGTTCCAAAAATTGCGGGAATGGAAGCTGTATGCCAAAGCTTCAAAGTGCGAATTCGGGGTCACGAAAGTGGAGTTCTTGGGGCATGTGATTACACAGGATGGGATCCAAATGGATGACAGAAAGGTGAGGGCGATCTTGGACTGGGAGCCTCCGACTTCGGTCCCGGGAGTGCGATCCTTCCTAGGACTCGCCTCCTATTACCGGAAGTATGTGAGAAATTTCGCCAAGATCGCGGGGCCGCTGTCGGACCTTCTATGTAAATCCAAAGTCTGGGTATGGAACACATTTTGTGGCCAAGCTTTTGCTGAATTGAAGCAGCGGATGACGGAAGCTTCAGTCTTGAAAATCCCGGAGTTCGATCGTCCGTTTGAGATTCATACAGATGCATCGGACTTCGCGATTGGGGGTGTACTTATGCAAGATGGACGTCCAGTGGCTTACGAAAGTAAGAAACTGAATGAAGTGGAGCGACGGTGGCCGACGCACGAAAAAGAGATGAAGGTGGTGGTGCATTGCCTTGAGCTCTGGCGCCACTATGTTGGTTCCAACCCAGTGAAGGTGTTCACGGACAATGTCACGGTGAAGTATTTTGCCACGCAGCCCAAGTTGTCCCCAAAACAACTTAGGTGGCAAGATACTTTGGCAGTGTTCGACGTGGATATCCAGTACAAACCGGGACGGGACAATGTGGTGGCCGATGCTTTAAGTAGAAAGCAGCAGCTCTTGTTGGTGTACAAGGGCGAGACGGCGCTCCAAAGGAAGATCCGGAAGGCTTGCCGGAAGGATGAGCTGGCGAAGTCCGTGATGCAGGACTTGAGGATGGGGGTTAAATCGCAGTTCCACTTGCAAAATGGACTGCTCCGGTATAAGCAAAAGCGTCTCTACGTGCCGAAGGGAGGGATCAGGGATAGTCTCTTGAGAGAATGCCATGATAGCCCGCTTGCGGGCCACGGCGGAGCCAAGCGCACTGCGGCACTCTTGAAGAAAGAGTATTTTTGGCCCAAACTGAGGGAGGAGGCAGAGGAGTATGTCAAGACATGCACCACATGCCAACAAAACCGGAGCGAGTACAAAAAGCAAGCGGGGCTGTTACAACCCTTGCCGATTCCAGAGGGGACTTGGGAAAGCGTCTCGATGGATTTCATGACTGCTATGCCGCTGTCAAAAGGATTCGATGCAATCATGGTGGTGGTAGATAGGTTCAGTAAAATGGGACATTTCATCCCCACCAAGGAGACGGCAACGGCGCAGGAGACAGGGCGACTTTACTTCGCCCACGTCTTAAAGCATCATGGAGTTCCGAAGGATATTGTCTCGGACCGCGATCCAAAGTTTACGAGTAAATTCTGGAGAGCACTTTGGAAGAAGATGGGGACGAGGCTGAAGATGAGCACCGCCTTCCGACCTACGACGGACGGCCAAACGGAAAGAGTGAATTCCGTAGTGAAGCAATTCTTGCGGAATTACGTGTCGGCAGACCAATCAGACTGGATGGAACACTTAGACGCGGCAGAGTTCTGTTATAATAACACAGAACACTCCGCAACGGGAGTTTCCCCTTTCGTGTTGGTCTATGGAAAAGCACCTCTGGTGCCGACAAGTTGGGCCGCCCAGGATGTTGAGGAACCGGCAGTAGCGGCGGTACTGGAAGAACGCGAGCGTTTGTTGAAGCTCGCAAAGTACAATATTGCCAAAGCTAGGAAACGGTATAAAAGGCAGGCGAATCGGAAGCGGAGGGAAGTGAAGTTTGAGGCAGACACAGAGGTCTGGTTGAACATCAAGAATTTCCGACTACCTCCGGAAGTGAGTCCGAAGTTCGTACCTCCGTATGCGGGACCCTTTCGCATTTGGAAGGTTATGAATAAGGATGTGTATGTGCACCCAGTATTCCATGTCTCCCTTTTGAAGCCTTACTTCAAAGATGAAGCGCGTCCGAATCGGCATCAAGTGTTGCGTCCGCCACCTATGCTGTTGGATCATGAAAATGAACCTGAGTACGAGGTGGAGGCAATACTTAAGTCGAGGAGGTTCAGGAACCGAGAACCGGAGTATCTCGTCAAATGGAAGGGCTATCATCATGTGGAGGCATCTTGGGTGCGTGCCTCAGAAATGGGAAACGCATCCGAGGCGGTTGCAGCTTTCGAAGGGCGACCTCAAAAGCGGAAGAAGCGTTGATGGGGACATCAACCTTGGAGCGTGGGGGAGGAAATGCATGCTTAGCCCGGTTTAGCTAGCTCAGGAATCCGATTGCAAAAACTTGTATTGTACAAAAATTTGTTATAAAGGAAATGGGTTCCAAATATTGTGCGTCCTATTGTGTTTGGAATGGTGATGTATGGTGTGGTTGGCTAGTGTGTTGAATGCATGCTAGCTTACAAAAGTGGGAGAGGTAAATTGGGTTAATCGTGTGTTTGCGCAGTGCCGAAATCGGGTGACTCCCATCCAAGGGGCAAGGAAACTTGCGTCTTCTTTGGGAGTTCACGTGCTAGTGCGCACCTGCGCGTGCGCGTACTATAACTGCGCTACCGAGGGGGTTGCCTTGTAGTGCGGGCTAACGCGGAAGCTACGTGCTTCCGTTCACGTACTATAATCGTGTAGCCTCGGGACGAAGTCGTAGTGCGGCTTCGGCGTGTTCCCGTACCTCAGGCCAGCATTCCAAGGCGGACCCAATTGTAGTGATTGGGGCGCACGGTTGGTTCAAGGTTATCTTCCTAGTCAAAGAGGGTTCCAGATGAACCCTTGCTCAAGGTGATGCCAAAAGCGGCATCAGGAGCGATCGCAAGCAATGTTGTTGCAGTAAGGCGATTCGATCCTCGGGGAGGATCGTTCCTTGGCCTTGAAGTAGGCCAAGAAGAGTGCACTGGGAGGAGCTGGAGAGGCTCCACCCTTGGCCGAGACTTGGAGGAAGTCGGCCGAACTAGCTAGTGGAGAGTAGAGTCAAGTGTGGGGTTTGGTTCTTTGCCATGGGACGCCATGGTACGGAAACAAACTCCTTGATGTGGGACGCCACAACTTGGATGTTCGTTTCTACAAAATGGACAAGTCGATGAGGACATCGACTCCCTGTTGGTAGGGGTGTGTGTCGCGGCCCTTTGCCTTGAGGGCAGGGAGGTCGGGACATGAGTGGGGCTGCCCCTGTGGTGGGGGCAGTAGCAGCGATAGGTACGGGGGCTGAAGCACCCTTGAGTGCCCAAGGCACTCAAGGAGGCGGAGGCGCTCACTAGGTGGAGCCCCGCACACCGGGTTGCGATGGGGGTGGCTCCACAAGGGGTGGTGGTAGCTTAGTGGGACTTAGTGGGGGTGGCATAGGACTCACCATGGGGGTGGAGACCTCGTGGTGGGAGTCGTGGGGAGTCTTGGGACTCATCACGGTCCATAAGGGCCGTGGTGACGCCAAGACTCACCGCGACTCACCACCGGGAATCGAGGGTCTTCGTGGTGGTTCGCCATAAAATGGCATGGCTGGTTTTGAAACCCCCGCGGACAGCTACAGAAGTATATATAGGGAGTAGTAACCCCGAGAACGGTGCAAGCCCGTTGGTGACTAAAAACTAGTGAGTAAGCGAGCGAGCCGGAAAGCGACCAAAGAGTGGGGAGCTGTTCCGGACTGCCATCTACCAAAGGGAATTCTCCTAGTCCCAATTAGGTGGAGGGTTTTAGAGGGAAGCAAAGGGGGGACCGTTATGTCCCGGTGAGCAGCCGAAGCTCCAAGTTGGCCCGGCGGCCAGGTTGGGAGTCAGGCGCGCGCATCAAAGCGAGTAACTATGACTTGAAGGGGAGTTTACCGAAGTGAGGTGTGCGACAGGTCATGTACCAACTTAAGTTGATCATGTCCTAGGATGGAAGATGAATGAAAATTATGGAAGCATGAAAGTTACAGACGGATGAAATCAACGGATGGATGAGAGATTACCGGTTGGATGACAAAAAAATAAAATGGATGACAATGACAACAGATAGATGATAAACACGAGGCTTGATCTAGTCCATCCAAATGGAGGGGACAGATCTAACGGATTAAAATAAAAAGATTATATATTATATTAATGAACACTCTAGGAAAAATTAATTAAAAACTTTAACTAGGTGTCGGTGCTTAAATGCACCAGTGGTGATTTATTATTATTTTGAGAAAAAAGATGGATGATAACCGTCAAAACAAGTGACGGATGGAGGGCGATGGGCTGCTATAAATCAGCCGGTGAGAGGGTAGAACATGGACAATCTAGTTTTTATTTCTCTCGCTCCATCTCTCCCTCTTCGCTCTCTTTCTTTCTTCGTTTTAGTGTATGCTAGATGTTGTAGTGAAGAATAAAGGTGTATAGCGAACTAATTTGGATCAAATATTACAGCCGCAAGTCTTTGGGATCAAGGTGCCGTATTAGTTGAAGTGAGTAGTGTGGTACACCGAGACGTGCGTGATTGAATTAGAGAAGCCTCTTATTGTCTAGACTCCCTTTGAGTTATTTGTGTACATACCCTCTCTACAATCTGATCGGTCATCCGTACTATAGCAACTCATATCAGTTCCGTGAGCGGAATTCATCAAACCTGCACCACCAGCGACATCAGTTCGGGACTAGTGCTCGGGTGAGCACTGTGTGGGGAAGTCTACCTCAAGTAGTTGATTATTTTGTATAAGACTACCCTCTATACCTACCTGGAGTTCTATAGAGACAAACTTGAGTCTGAACTTCAGATATCCTAGACCATCCTAGATTTACACCGAGTTAGAGGAAACGACCTTGGAAATCTAGCACTCCGAAGCTACAGCCACGTCGATTAGGAAGCAGCAGGGGAAGCACCCCAAAGATAATTTCAAACAAAAACTTTGATTTGGTTAATGATGAGTGAGCCGGGAGACCAGGCCGAAGCAATGAACCAGGTAGATGTGTGTAAAACCTGATTAATGGTTAAGGCTTTCCTAGTAATATCTAGACAGATGGACAGTGCTCCAAAAAGCAAGTTTCCTTAACAGGGGCAGTACAACGTTGTTGATCCGTGACATCATGACCGATAGGCTGTCCCAACATGACATGAGCCTGACCATCTTTGAGCCATATGAGCCCTAACTCATTCCCCCAGGGATCTCAGTGGGAAGCTTTGTCAGGATGCTTTAGACGAGAAAAGATACCAGCAAATTTCCCCCAATTGATTGATAGACCAGAGGCCTCGCAGAAGGAGGAGAGTACACCCAAAGCATTGGTGACATGATTAAGAGTCGAGCTATTGACAATCAAGAGAACAGTATTGTCAGCATAGAGAGAAGCTTTGATGGAGAAAGAGGATGGCATGGATCTAGAGATAGCAAGCCCCCTTACATTACCGACGGAATCTAGCAAATGACCAAGACCATCGGCGGCGATAATAAACATAAAAGGGGCTAGGGGGCGCCCTTGTCTGACAGAGCAGTGTAGCAGGAAAGAAGAACACATGGCTCCATTTACAGTGACCCTGCTTGTTGCTGAAAGAAGAAGGATTTTGACCAAAGCCAGAAACGTTCCATTGAGACCAACTCTTACCAGAGCACCAAATAGGAAGGCCCAATCGACATTATCGAACGCTAAGTCAAGCAATATTAACATTGCCAGAGGCTAGCGATGAAGGCTTGATGTAGAGCCTCATTAGCTAGAAGAACATTGTCCAAAATCTAGCGGTTTTGTAAGGTTCTAGACTGTTCAGGGCGAACAATCTTAATATGAAGAAGGGGCTGAAGCCTACTAGCTAGAGCCTTAGAAATAATCTTATACACAGAGGAAAGCAAGGTTATGGGCTTGTAGTCAGTAATAAGGTTCCTGTCTCCCTTCTAGTACATGAGAATAATTAGACTTGTAGCTTGGAGGAATTCCATAGAAGAAAAGGGTGCATAGAGAAGACTTTGCTCCGCAGGAGAGAGAACAAAAAGGATTGCCGAAGTGAGACCTTTATCCCTCCCATGAAACGGAGAATGAGCATGCTAGTTTCAACAAGCTTTTGTATCAGTCGATAACAAGGTGTAGTAGCAGTTTCAGTGCAAATTCCCAACCCTCAAAGTTAGCCGGAGTGGAATTGAAGTTTTCCTACGTTAAAATCGCCCAGACTGATTTAGATATGGTCTACATGCTAAGGGGGGTGCTATTCCGTGAGCCCGGAGGCGTGAGCCCATGAGCCCAGCACAGGCTCACGCCACGTCAGCATGCATACAAGGCCTATTTCCGCGGGTGTCACCTACATACAGAGACAGACATGGTTGAAATAGGCTCAAGAAAATGTAAGTCAATCCACAGCCAGAGACCTGCTTGAAGAACACCAGCAAGCATGAGATCAAGCTCGTAGACGGGAGAGCCTTTGAGAAAGAAGACACCATGGAAGATGCCCACCAAGCCCCACTGTTTGGCACTTGGCTCATTTGGGTGCATAATTACAATGGGTGGATACCCGGGCTTACGCAACTCCCTGAGAAAGTAGAAAATGTGTCGAGGCCACCTGCCCTGGCAGCAAACCAGAATATGTGGCAAATTCAACTCCACTACAGAAACAGTTTGCTTTTAAAGATCCTGGAGTATGATGTCTGCTTTCCGTTCCAGACTACCGGATGTGGCTGCCCAAAGTGTGATAACGGTGGCCATGCCAACAACTTCTCTATAGCATTTTCCAATGATGGTCCTTTGGAAACTTGAGCACCATTTGCACCTTAAGTATTGTTCTTGTTGGTCAACACATCATGGGAACTATGGTGTTCATTAATTGAGCGTGGAAGTAAGTTTAGTTCACCAGTATGGTCCTGCTCTTTCCTATGGTTTTCAAGCACCCGACGGATAGCTGAACCCAGCTGTGACTCCAACTTGTAATGTCCCTCTGGGCTAATTGGAAATGTTCGTGGATCAGGTCTGTCAATAGTTTCATCCGTATCAACCATCGATTCTCTAGTATAATTGCCAACAGTGACTATTCCTCTTCGCTTCCATCGATTCTTCACACTCTCTAGCTTCCCATCGTCGTCAGTGGAATTTGAATAGTGGGCTTGATGCTCCTCATTGTTGGCCTATAATCTTTCACATAGTCTTAATTGCAGTTTCTTCGTCCCCACACTGAGAGATGGAGAAGGCCGTGTGAAGGTCCTTTGAGATAACAAACCCTATGTCATGGGGTTGTATGATGTGACCCTTCGGATGCAGCAACACCTATCATCAATGCAATGCATTTTCAACCGATGAAAAACCGTCAACAAAGGCAGCAACAGTCACATATCGTTATTTAGTTCCTAGGTACATGTGGGGATAGTCTTCAACATCTGAGAGTAGCAGCAGGATAAATTGATATAAGGCACGGTGACATCTAGTGCAAACAGGACACAGTTGAAAGTCATAAACACAAACTCCGCAACCTGCAAAACTCACCCATCCAAACCTCTTATAATTGTCTATAGGCTGATTAGGTTGTTATTCCCAGTGACATTACAAACTATATAATGGTTGTTTAGAGATAAGGCAGCTCATGCCCTTGTTCACCCTTGCATGATGTAGCTTGCTTCAAAGGAGCTTATAAGGTTCTAGCTTAGAAGCTTCTAGAAAGCTCTTAAGAGATGAGAAGCTTCTCGAAGCTTGTAGGGTTTCTCAAGGAGGTGATTGAGCTTCCATAGGGACTAGAGAAGAAGCTTCCTCCAAAGGGATTTTTAAAGACTCGAACCCTTTACACACAAGACTCTCTTTGCATTTCCTCTAACCTCTAGTGAGTTTAGACCTAAGACACATGCAATCTCATTAGGTTATGGGACCTGGACATTAACTATGCAAAGAGAGAGTTTAGAAACTAAATATGTCAAAAGAAGGTTGAGAGCTTTCAAAGACACACATCTTGAAGCCAATGCATCTAAGGCAAGAGGTTCTGACCAGTGTTGTTCTGGTTTCAGGTTCGGGACATACCAGACTGGTCCTGGTACCAGATGTATCACAAAAACTTTTATACTAGTCTGGTCTACATAATGGTGGATGTAATTTTTCCTAGATACTGGTATGAGTATGAGTATCATGACCACAACTACAAGTTTATCACATAGCAAGTATCAAGTGAAAACAAATACAAATTATATTATAAATAAGAAAATAAATATACATAAACACAAATATGTAGACATATGTACATATAAATTAGTATAGGATACATACCAGAGTAAATGAGGAAGACGGTGGGGGAGTATTAGTATTGTGGCTGGTATGAAAAACTAATACCAGCCTGGTGTGGTATATGACCAAGTATTCTCCCAAATGATACGAGATTGGTCTGGAATTTGATACCAGTGCATATACCAATACTTTATACCCGTCCTTCACCTACGTACGAGACCAACACTAGTTTTGATACCATTATCCTATAGCACGATATATAAGGATAAAGGATTCAACATCTCAATAAGTTGATAGAGATGTCTTAAGCTAGAGACAAGAGCTAGTGGGATACTAAACTTCACCCGATCGAAACGCAGTAGCCCTTTGGGATCATAAGTTACACTTGCTCAGGCTAGAGTCCACATTTATTTTTATTGTTTGCTAAATTTAATCTATGTGTGGTCCAATATCAAAAACGTTGTAACCTTCATTGATGTGGATTCAAATATGACGGTTACTTATCTCATGGCATAAAAGTTTGAAGCATCCAAGAAATTTGGGGAATAAGTAGATAGGTTTACAATTCGTTATGATAGAAATATCAAGGCACTAAGATATAATGGTGAAGAAGAATAAAAATCAAAAGAGAAAGGGATAGACATTCAAAACACTGTCGTGCGCATACATATTGCTACACAACTACATCGTTGTCCAAAACCACATAACACATGTGCACACCACACACTAGTATACCACTAGTCCACCACTAGTCCAACCACTAGTCCAACCACTAGGCTACAACTAGTCAGTCACTAGGCTGCCATAATGCTGCCCACTATGGCAGTCACTAGTCCACACAATCGGCCCCCTAGCTGGTGCTTAGGTCCCTCTAAGTCCAGGTAGCCACAAGATGTGATAGTGACCATAGCCTCACTAAGTCCTCCACCACTATCCCTACTACACTCAAACTCGATAGATCAAGAGGCCGGGTGCAAGAGTTGCCCCATCGTTAGTCGCAGTCTTGCAACATGTGAACTTGAGCTTGGGATCTCATGTATTGACTTCTATGAGCTTGGCCTCCCATGTCTTGTTAGCTGCCTCCAGTCATGTTCACTGCCACTATCCCAAGCAGTGTGGACACAACCAATCTCCGTCAGGAACCTTCTCAAGAGGTGGTGTCAAGCATCCCATATGCCAACCCCTTGAGCATCGATCACACACCAGCATGGTAGCTGCCCCTTTGGCAGACCCACAGAGCATGCACCTCAAACCTGCAGGTACCACTGCCAAGTTTGGGTCAACTCTGCCATCGACATTGGGAAGGTGACATGGCGCACAATTACGCACATGGTCCTTCCAAGTCATGCCATCCCGACCCTCCAAGATCAGGACCCCTGAGGGCAACACCTCTCGAACCCTCAGAATAACACGCCCTGCAGTAACATCCAGAGTCGTAGGAGCAGTCTGCTGCAAATAAACATAGTCACCAGGGCTAAACCTCCGAACCCCAGGAGGATATCCTCCACCACGTATAGTGGCATACCTCAACGTATCACGGTGTTGTGCAATGGCAAGGTTCTCAAAAGCCATGGGCATGACTTTCTTGAACAACTCTGATCACATGCACGTACCCACACGTCCGGATCGTCAAGGTTAAGGACTTGAGCAGTGTCCCTACGAATGGCTGTAGGCAAATCCGGCTCTCGGCCAAAGAGAAGGAAATATGGTGAGAAGGAGGCAATCTGTCCCAGAGTCCTTTAGCAACGTCTCTACGTCTTACCACCGTAACCTAAGGGCCATGTTTGACACATACGATCACCAAGACGATCCCAACACAACCTCCACACACCCGAAGCAGGTACCCAGCCAACAGCCGGCTTCTTCCAAAAGGACCTCCAGCGAAGTTCGTAGCTCCTCCAAGCATACGAGCTCAAAGTGATCTAGGGGTCCCGCTATGGCTGATGGCCCCACAGAACCCAGCACCATGTCGTCCCCATTGACACCTGCAGGAGCAACACCTGCCCAGACCCCAATTGTTACTCCAGTCGGAGCAGACATCACACATTTGTGGCTTGGAAGCAGAACCATGGAAGAAAGAGCCCGCAAGGCAGGAGACCCCCCTATCTTGGAGCTATGGTCACAAGAAGAACTCATCCGACTTGGGGTGGTGCCGAGAGAGAGCGAAGAAATGGTGCACTATCGACGTGTTTTTCCTCGAGTGCCTAAGTGACTACAAGAGACGGTGTAGCCGCATTTCCGTCCAGCACGTCCAAAAGGCGGTGTAGCATATCCGACCAGCACGATGGGATGCGGTGCCACATTTCCGTCCAGCACATGGGAATGCTTTGCCGCATTTCCGTGAAAGGGTCTGCAAATGGACAAGAATGATGTCCGTTATGGAAATGCGGTGCCGCATTTCCATGTCCGTCATCGAAATTTCTTATTGGAAAATGGAATGCGGTGCCGATTCCTCCAGATGGGTCTGTAGTTGGAAAAACGTCCATCTCCAAAATGGAAATGCGGCACCGCATTTCCATGTTCGCCATTTGGACCTCCGTGTTCGACCACGGTGTTCGACCTCTGCATGCGGGGTGGCATCCAGGAAATGAGCTTGCAAAACCCAAAACTACCGTGTCGAAAACGGAAATGCGGTGGCCGAACAGTTTCTGATGTCCAAACCTGGAAACGGAAATTTTTTCTTGCCCATGTTTTGGAAATGCGGTGTTGCATTTCCAAAAGAGGTTTTTGCAGCTGCCAAATTTTCGATCCTACATGGAAATGCGGTGCCGCATATCCGATTTTGGGAGGACTTGGTTTGGACGATGGTGTCGCTGAGGAGCACATGGGAGAGGGGACATGGAGGACGGAGAGAATTTCATTTATATACTCTGGAAGAGAATTTAAATGTACAGAGAATTCATTAAAATCATCAGTATCGTCGTCCTGTCCTTGACTGTCCGCCTCCGCCTCCACCCCATCCTTGCCTTTCTCATCTCAGCGGACTGCTCGTTGGCCAGACTTTCGAAAATCCCATCTTCCCCTTGCAGAACCGTCCATCTCACCTCCGTTGGGTCGTCGTCATCCCTGTCTGCATCGCTCTCATCCGCTGAATCCCATATGAACTTTCACACCCGTCTACCTGTCTCAGCTGTTGCCAACTCTTTCCTTATCCTTTTGTCCTCCCTAGCCCTCTCCAAAATCTGCTCTAATTTACTGGGATTCTCACATCGTCTAATCGCTGTATTTGCGAGTTTAGCTGCATAACTAGGAAGGGAGTAGTCCCTCACCGGGCTCGTCATGAAGTCGGCCCTCGCAAAGAACGGGACATTCTTCCTGGCAGGAAGTGTAGGGCCTACGTAGGTGGACAGTCCCCCAAGGAGAGGACGGAATTTTTTAGAAGCATAGTGCAACCGATGTATCACAGAGCTCGGAGGATGGGGGGGATGAGGGGGATGAGGAAGAAGGAGGGCCAAGTTCCTCGGAAGGTGTAGGAAAGTAGTTCCCATTCATGCTATGACAGTTAGGACACACTTGTATAGGCGTGGCTTGCCACCAAATTTGCAATAAAATGTTGCATTTCATTGCTATGACGAGTCCACATGACCCTATTTCCGTGGACACAATTCGGCCCGTTTTTTTTTTTTTTTTTTTTTTTTTTTTTTTTAAATTTAAATTTAAATAATTTTTTTTAATTTTTTAATAATAATTTTTTCCGCTCATGCTCATGCCGCTCATGAAATAGCACCCCCCTATTTCATGAGCATGAGCGGCATGAGCGGAGTACGAACACAATCGGTTTTCATGAGCAGAAGTACAAATTTTGAAAATAAAAAATATTAAAAACATTAATTTAATGCAATGTGTCAGAAAAAAAAACAGATATATTATTCATTGATTGAAGGGAAAATTGTAGTTTTGAGAGTTGTGCTCATGATATTTCGTCTTCCGCTCATGCCAATTCCCAACGACATGTGCAAAAGTGGCGCCGAATTTCGCGGTAATAGGGTCCGCAAGCGGAAAAAACCACGAAGTATTTCGCGGTAATAAGTCTCTCTGGCGAAAAATGGTGTCGAATTCCGCGGCTATAGGTCTCCTCATGACAGGTGTGTAAGCCCAAGATTTTGAAAATGTGGCACTGAATTTCGGTACATGGTGCCGGGGGATTGCACAGATGTTGGACAGTTCTGGGCCATGTAACTGGAAATTCGGCGCCATTTTTCCAGACACAGGGGTACCAGTGCATGTTGGGACTTAGCCAGTTTTCGGCCCAAAATAGAGAAATTCGGCGTCATTTTCCAGAAATGGCCCCACAACTGCTTCTGTTGGATCTCAGTTTGAATGGAATATTGCCTCATTCTAGGAGTTCGTGTCGGGCAAGCTAATTTAGCCCGGACTACACGGTTCCCCCTGTCGTACGCCCGATGGTTGGAGAGAAGGGACTTGGTTGATCCTCCCTTGAGTTCATCTTGAGCGATCAGAGGACTATGGGCATGCGCAAGCCTCTGCCGACCTAACCTTCTCGTCGATGACCTTATGCGGTAATCCCTCCCATTCTTCCTTAGAGGTACGAACCTCTTTTTGAAGGTGGGGCATATAAGTTTTCCAACTAGGGGTTGAGACTTGACCCTATGTTTGTGAGTGCCTTGAGCGCATGCTTGCCCATAGTGAGCAAGATTTTTGTCGCTAAACAAGGAGAAGCAAACATAAAAAAGCTTACGGTTGGAACGAAAGTGCCTCATTCTTCAATTAGAGAACCTTATCTCGTGAGGGCGGGAGTCCTTGCATAAGACATAATAGTCTTATTGCATCCCTTTAGGCACAATAGGCGCACTTTGTATGCATTTGTCTTGATTTCCATTGCATTTGTATTTGGGTCCGAACCGGCCCCCCTTAATTTTTACTGTGTCTCTTTCCAGTATTTTTTCTACTTTTTGTTACCTTTGCAAGCCTTTGCTAACCACCCTAAACCCTAAACTCATTTTTCCCATGGCGGAACTAGCAGGTAACAAACGTCCATGTCCTAGCTTAGGCGTCGGCCCTTCTCATGCATCCGCGTCTTCTTCTTCTAGCATGGATATCTCCATTCCTCCCCCTTTGCTTGCATTTGTGCATACATCGGTCAAGGAATTCAAAAGTCTTAGGCATGAGCATGAAAAAACTTCCAAGTACCTTCAAAAATTGCGAGTGCAATTCGAAGAAGGCACCATACCCAACTCCCTTAGAATGAGTCCTCCTAAACTTCAAATAGGAGATCCCGAGGCCCAATCTGTCCTTGATGCGAGCCTGGCCGAATGCACAACCACATATCGGATCAAGTGCTTTGAAGCACTCATCAAAGCCAAGAATCTCGACTTGCTAGCTTGACCCACAAGCTCGAGCAATCGAAACCGGTCTTTGAGACTCGCCTCTCGGATTTGATTTCGCCTTTACGATCCTTAAATTTGATAGGTGACAAATCTAAGTCTTCCATTGAGTCGTGGCATCTTCATCTTAGCAATCTCTTTGTTACTCATGTAGATGCATTTCTTATTCACAAACAACTTTCCGACGTCAGCAAGGCCGCGGCTATCGCCGCTCCCAACGTTGCTCGGGAAGGTGCTATGGAAGAAGCGGAGACCCTCCTTGTGGAACCGTCCATTGCTACACTCGTGAAACGCGAGGTGGTCAAGGAAGTCCTCAAGGAGGTGAAGAAGGTGGTGAACTCCATCCAGGTGAAACCCAGAAGCTTGGGACCAAACCGGCTAGTAAGCCTAAGACGAATCTTGGCGGAAAGTCGGGAAACGGCAAACAGCAAAAAGGTATCCGGGTCTCCACCCGTTTTGTTGCGTCACCTACCTCTTTCAACAAGAGGTCAGGCCCGAACCGCACAACCGGTTCTGGTACGGGAGGCCGAAAACCTTCAGTGAGGGTCAACGGTAAACCGGCCACGACGAAGGGTTCGACGACGACGACAACGAAGACGAAGCAGCCATACGTACCTCCTCACAGGCGTGGGGGCGCACGAGGAGTCTCTTCTGGTACCCGCTCGTAGACCCGAAGACTTACACTTTGTTGCTCTTTGCTAGGAAGACTCCCTCCCAAGTGGAATGCAGGGTCACCAACAGTGCTATCCAAAACTATAGCAAGAGGGTTCTCTCCTTTGCGGAGCGACAACTCCTGGGCCTTGGTCTCAATTACATTCCTCGTCCTCTTTCCCCTTCCCGATCTTCAATCATCACCGAATTCAACAATTTTGCTCGAAGCTTGAGGTTGCGAACGTTCTTCTCCGGCAAAGACAATGACGAGGTTCATCTTTGGCGCGTTCCAAATCCATCATTCAATCCGCCAGTGGAATCTCAACCGCTCAAGGCCATCATTCGAGAAGGTAATGATCTTTTGTCTAGCCGTTTGGATCGAATCGCCCGCAATGCACGACCTTGTCTGCCGAGACACTTGAGACTTGCTCTCAAAAGATTGAGGACGGATCCGGACCTTGTCATCAAGCCGGACGACAAAAATCTTGGTCTTGTGCTTATGGACAAGTCTTGGTACATGCAAGAGGCGATGCGGCAACTCTCAGACACCGAAGTTTATCGTCCCGTGGATTCCGTACCGTGGGAAGAACTTTGGTCGAGGTTGGAGGTGCTAGCTTGCCATCCAATCTACAGGTTTGTGATCTCCACCAAAGAATGGAATTACATCCGCCAACGCCCTCGGTCGTCCATGGACTTTCGAGCTTGTGCTTTGTACTTCATTCCGAAGGTGCACAAACCCGTGCTTGTTGGAAGACCCATTTGTTCCTACAACAACTACATCTTCGAGCATGCTTCAATTTGGCTCCATCACCAACTCCTTCCGGTACTTCTCAAGGAACCCACTCATTTGGTTGATTCTCTCACACTTCTTCGAGAGGTTTCCCAACTCGAGGTCCCCTCGCATGCTCTTCTTTTTACGTTTGACGTGGAATCTTTATATCCCAGCATCATCACCGAGCTCGGCTTGTATGAGCTCGAATGTGCTATTGGAGGTAATTTCACCAAACACAAAAAAGACCTGATCATGACCCTCGCTGGATTAGTCTTGAAACACCATTACCTTGAGTTCAATGGTAGTTTTTGGCACCAAATTCGCGGGACCGCAATGGGGAGCAATTTTGCAGTTGTTTATGCTTGTTTGTTCCTTTGTCGGTTGGAGATGTACATGGAGTTTAGGGTTTAGGGTTTACAAAAGAGTGGAAACAAATACATGTAGCAGTGCAACAGAGTCCGAACCGCGAATGCACCAGGTGCATTAGTAGCAAAGTGCAAACAAGTTTTTAGGGAGGCCAGTTATGGACACCTTAGAAAACTTGTAGAAATATCTAGCCTGTGAATCAAAACTAAAAGAATCGATCCTGAGACACAAAAAAACTAGAATAGAACAGAGTGGAAGTGATGTTGCAACGTTCTAAAATGCAAATGCAAAGATATGCAAGAGGCAAGTGTGTGTGATGAAACTAATTCACTGTAAGGACAGGAGAATATTAACCTATTTCTAAGAAAGAGAATAGACACACTAAAGAACAGTCTTAGAAGGAGATCTAACATGCAACACTCGAAAAGGAGTTTAAAACATGCACTACAATAGACACAAAGCAAATGAATGCAATGAACTATGCAGAAGATCTAATCTAAAACTCAACAACAACAACAACGCCGCCAATGAGACAAAGAGACAAGAACACAAGATGCAGCAAAACGAATCTCTATGATCCCCAAACTAGTTTCGCTCAGCGCGTGAGCTCATCAGTGGGAAAGAGAAGGAAAAGAGATACAATGTGCACCCCTCACCCCGCTTATATACTGCGGAAAGTGAACTTGTCTCGGGGGGGGGGAGAGAGAAAAAAATACCTAATGGATGGAAAACATCCAAAATTGTCTTGGCTGGAGAGATATCCAACGCATGAAAATCTAGATGAAAAACATCCTAATGTTCTCTCCAAAATGGATAATCATCCAAACTAGAAGCTAACTACATGTCTCAAATACAACTAGCCTCTACATTTGTAACATAGCACGAACTAGATAGGAACGCAAGTTCCGTGCCCTCTTCCAACATACCATAGGTCTGTCAAAGGACGCTAACTGCGGAACTTTCAAAAAGCCCTCATGAAGTTTAGGGTTTAGGACTCCCTCAAAGCTTAGAGCTTGAGTATAACGCGAATGCTCAAGTTTCAGAACCAAGGGGGACCGCTTGCCCGTCAACTTACGAGTGGACTCTGAAATCAACAGTGTAGCACGTTGTGCATAGTTACAAAGCACAAAACACTCCAAGATAAAAGACTTTGGATAGCCTCGATCACGCAGTCGCTCATAGAACAGTTGCCTGATCTCAGAAAAACTTGCCCGTGTGCTCTCCCTCAAAGTGTAACGTCGTAATTCGCCAATGATGAATGCTCGTTTTTGGTGTCGTGGATGACACGAGGTCCATGGCAAATACTGGTATTTGTTGAGTGCCTTTTGATGACATCTTGAAGATAAAATCCCATGGTTGACAAAATCAACTCCCTTGAAGAACTGAATATCAAGAATGTCAACCGTAGACTCAGAGATTACCCTTTGAATCCGAATTGTGGGACTAAGAGAATTGTATCCATCGAGCCAAGCCTCCAAACTTGCCCGAGATCCTGCCCAAATTCCAAATCCATCATCGATGTATCTCTTGTAGTATAGAGGCCACATGCCTCCTCCAGCACCAACCAACTCTCTTCTAAGCTGCAAAGAAAGAGACAAGCATAAACAACAGCAAAGTTGCTACCGATTGCCGTGCCTCGGATCTGATGCCAATAGCTTGAACCAAATTGAAGATAGTTATTCTCCAACACCATGCGAGAAAGACTCAGGACGAATCTTTCAAACTGAGGTGACTTGAACTTGTCGGCAATCATCTCCTTCAATCGTCGAAGCCCGTCCCCAGTAGGAATGCTAGGATACAATGACTCCACATCAAAGGTGAACAAAAGCACGTCGCCAGGAAATTGCCTATCCGACAGATCTTTCAACAAAGATATAGAATCTATCAAATGGTTATCTTCCTCAAGCAGAATGGGAAACAGATGGTGATGCAACCACTTGGATGCGTGCTCAAAAACATATCCGTTGTATGAACAAATCGGCCTCCCGACCACCACAGGCTTGTGCATTTTGGGCACGAGATAAAACATGCAGGGTCGGTAGCCCCCTTGGGGCTTGAACGCCAAAAAGTCCCTTGTCTGCCCGTCAATCAAACCAATGGCTTTGTCGATTGGCATGATGAACTCTACCCCATAAACCAATGAAAGAGGGTATGTCGAGTAGTTACCTTATGGGTTGTGCGAACTGCCTACAAGGCCGAAATTAACTTGGTGTCCCAATCCCTTTTGTGCTCCCTGATTGTCTTGGAGAGAATGTTGCACAGGGTTTGGTTGGCGCGCTCCACCTGCCCACTCGTTTGTGGATGATAAGGGGTCGCATTGTGATGCTTGATGGAGAATGCGTCGTTGATGAAGTGAGATCATCTGTCACTCACTATCTCTTTTGGGCATCCGAATCGGGAAATGATATATTCATAAATGAAAGAGGCGGTTACCTTTGTGTTGGATCTCTTAACCGCTTTGGCTTCTGCCCACTTGGTCAGGTACTAAGTGGCTATAATGATGTAGCGATTTTGTCGACTCGATGCAGGGTGCACTTCCCCTACATAGTCGATCCCCCACTTCTCAAACGGAGCAAGGGGAAGAGTGGAACTAATGACATTCCGAGCCTGTTATTTCGTTTGGCGTACCTTTGACAAGAGTCGCATTTTCGCACATGCATGTGCGCATCTTTGAACATGGAGGGTCAGTAGTATCCTACCCTCAAAGCCTTCTGCACTGTGAGCCGCCTTGCAAAGTGTTCTCCACACATGTTATCATGGGCTGACTCTAAAATCTGGGGAACCTCCTCCGGGGTGACGCATCGGCTCAAGAGTCTATCCAATCCCCTTCTATAAAATTGCCCTCCCACAAGAGCAAACTTCATGTTGCGCAGTCGAAGCCTACGTCGCGCATGTCGATCCAATCCTGGGGAAATTCCAGGGTGCTTAAATATTGAGCTAAGTGTTCATGGACTCGGCTCATTTTTGGTATGTCATGCATAAATGAGCTAGGCCCACTGCTATATGGTTGGAATCTCTGGATGATTTTTGGTAGGTTTCTAGGGGCAATTTATTGCAGCTGGGTACCAAAAATTGGTAAAAAGTCAAAAAAGGGCTTGGGAACTTAAAGGTTAAATAAGATAGAGGTATTTAATTCAGACCTAAAATCTTTCACGATGAGTACAAATTAATTTTGAAAATGTCCACCACCTTGACATAAAAACTTGCGTCGGTTCTAAGTCACCTAACAAAAAACTTTGAAACCTTATGATTTTTGAATCCACGGATTCTTTGCTGCATTGGAATCCACTTTTAATTTGCTAACAAAAATATACAAAAACTTGACCATTCTAATAGTAATAACTATGCCCAGTGATTAATATATCATTTATTTTTGTACGATCACCTTACTTTTGACAACAACAAAAAAATTAGGTTTCACTTCAATCACAAAATCGGAAACTATGCTCTATTTTCGAACGATTGCCATTGTGGAATACCTCACAGACGAGAGAGAGAGCGTGATACTGCATATGAGGACTCCTGCCTAAGTCGCCGAGCACAACCGCTCTCCGCCTTTGACTGGTCTGCTTGCGCTTCCCGAACAACGATCGAAACGAAAGCCATGATCAAGATCCGCATCCTCCTCCTCCATGGCCCTATGCACGGAGAGCTAGGGTTGCAAGAACCCCTATGCAATCGGAGACGGGGAATTGAGCAATAAATGCTTGGAGAGGAAATGTTGGGGTGACAGAAACGAAATACATGAAAATGTGGCGTGTGATTGCAGTGGAGAATCAAAACAAAAACAAATGAAAAACAGGAGAGGAACTCAAAGATTGCAAGGTGGTATGGAATTGGAAAGAAGAGCACCGACTAAAAACCTTGAGGCGGAGTTTCCCTTGCAACGCAAAGACAGACATTCTCCAGTCAGCAAGTGGAGGGCCCGTTTCCTGACATGCACGAGGTGGCGGTGCCCCGTTATGAGATCTGCGGTTTGCCGGTTTAGTTGGGCTCTAAGAAAATTGAAGGGCAGCCCGCCCCTGCATGCAGCCCGCCCCTGCATGCAGCCCGGCTCCAAAATGTAAAAATCACCCAACTATTTGTGCAACTTTGTAGGTCACTATATATCAATGTCATACATTAAATTTTTTGACTTGTACATTACTAAATAATGGTTTTCATCTTTTACTCCCTTTGTTCCAAAATAAAAAGCACTTTTGATTTCTTCATGTATTTGTACCTCTTCATATATTTGTATTCTTCACGTATTTGTATTTATTATTTTATTTTAGTTTACTGTATTGTTTTTTCTAAAAAAAAGGGGAACACCTGGGGGCGACAGCTCACAAATCAGGCCCCTTAACAGTGAGAGGAGAAAATAACCTCTTTCACAGTAACCCGCGGAGCAAGGCATAGGATCGGGACCAGGAACCGGGGAGAAGAGTATGCCACACCCGTCAGTAGCAGGATTCGACCCCAGAATCGCCTCGGTCGCACTTAGTGCACTTAGCCAACTGAGCTATCGGCTGTTGGTTTTTAATTTCCGAATGGTAAATCACAAAAAATCAAAAGTGATTACGGAAATCACTGCAGAGAAGCCGACGTCAACACACACAAGGAATCTGATACTCAAAGTGCCTGCACATCTTCCAATGACATGAAAAACTCTAGTCTACAACTCCTAGTAGAAGTCTATCTTAACGCTATTTGGTTCACTTGACTCACCGCCAAGTGTAGCCAAAACAAAACTTCAAGAATATTCACACCTAATCTTGATTCTCAATGGCACCTGATGCCCAGTGCACTACACACAACCACGCCTTGGTGTTGAGCAAATTGACCTGCCGCCTCCCCTGGAAACAAAATTATTCTGGAATATCCTGCAAACATGTCACACCATCGTATCATGCAGTGTAACACAAAGCTGATGAGCTCATTGATTGGTTCATGAAAACATACTTGTCATTAATTTGTGTCCCTTTTTCACAGGTTCTTGAAGTTGGTCCATGGTTGAATACAGAAGCAGTCTAACTTAGTAGTATACTTCTATAGCGTGGAAAGGTGTGACAGCAACAAGAGAATATAGAAATGTCACCAAACACCAAAAAATAGAGCCAGTACCCCAATGAATCTCACCTTCTCAATACTCCATGAGCCATCACAAAATTTGTCCCCGTCACTCCTTGATAGAACGTAAGAAATCACATAACACGCGGTCAAACAAATCCTCCGCTTCTACCTGTCCAATATAGCCAATTAAACGATTATCTTGCCATTCAGATTGGAGTTTAGCTGGCTTCTTTGCAGGATAGGCAACTACCAAGCTGATGCAACCATCTTTGCATGCGGCAAGCACCCTCGTTTTGGACTCGGAACTATTCTTGTACATCTGTTCCGGATCTGTAGTTGCCACTGCTCTAGCCCACTGCACCTCAGATCGCAGCTTCAGTTGACAGAAGACAGGAATCTTCAAATTCCCAAGTCTCACAACAAAAAGAACATCAGCTCCAGATCTGTCGTCAAAAATGAGGCATGGCGGACAAGATTTCTCTTCAGCATCAAGAAATTTACTTACGGTGTGGATCCCATATGACTCCCTCCACACTCCTTCACCTTCACCGGTAATCGTTGGCTTGTCCCTTGCGAATTTTGGAGGCAGGGTTGCATCCTTGAAACAGCACATATCGGCCAACAATTTTGTGCCGTCAAACAGCTTGGCCACATGAACTGTGAAAAGTTTCTCCCATGCCCTACCCATTGCACTGGGATCATCCTTGCAATCAACCATGTAGTCTTTAAGTGATTTCTCAAATGAATGGTTGATCGTCAAATAGTTCAGGATGCTATGATGGACTGTCGGTTCGACTATAGAGAAAGTGAATTGGGAACCTGTTGAATGGTGTAGCTGTCCAAGGCCACACTCGAGCAAAGTCATATCTCCGTCCGTTGAAACGGTATGTTCTCCCCTCCCTGCATAGGCAAAGGAGGTTCCTATTCTTTGCACCAAGGAAGCACCATTGAATGATTCTTCTTTCAGGACAAATGTGCCTTTTGCTCCACACAGAGCGCTCACAGCATAATAAATGGAAGTGCTGTCATTGGTGTTGCTTGTGATCTCCTTGAAATAGTTGTCTACTACCGTTATATCCCATCTACCTCCAGCCTTCCTCAGAAGGCGCTCGACACAACTTACCAAACACCTTCGACGGCCTCTGAACTTTTCCAGCAGATACTGGGCATTGTCCTCCATATGATCATCCTCTAGCTTCAGGTACTCGCTGCAGAATTTCAGAACCTGACGCACATCTGTCCATGAAGAAAACGGAGCAGAAGAAAATTGAACCGGGCCACCACCCCCTTCTTTTGCAATCAGCGAACCTATGTCCACTTGCAGCTTCAAAAAGCTGACACCTGTACCAGCAACAAATACTTTCTGCTTTCGCAACGCCGTAGATGGCCTCAATAGGGCTTTGATCAACGGAGAAAAAATGGACCTTAGCTCTTTCGTCTCGGGGGATTCATAGTCATTTACATTTTTCCTTCCCAACACCTGCGCTTCATCCAGAACTACAGTGAAAGTGCCAACCTTCCCCTCTAAATCCGTCCACAGTTTTTCTATCCTAGCATTTAGCCCCTCTGAATCTTCCAGGGAAGTAACCACGTTTAAAAGTTTCTGAGTAAGCACATCATATAGATCGTTACGATCTGCACCAAGGAAAGCACGGAATTGCACCTGGAGCATGAGCCATTGCAGAGGACTCAAATCAGGAATTTCTTGGTGACAAAATTCCAAGATTAACAACCTTGAAAGAATGGCACACCTCATACGTTTCATCACATTCCTGTGATTCATTGCCTTATCGACCTCTATCTCATGATAACTCACAGAGGCGACATCATCTGACCCACCATTTCCTTTGGTTTTAGCTGTCCAATAAAAACCCCACTTCTCTGCAAGCAGCTCGTAAAGAAACCGAGTTTTCCCACTCCCACTCACTCCAACAACTGGCACAACACCAGTCGAGCCATCATTCGCTCGTTCCCACAAATCACCAACATCTTCAGTCCAACGAGCAGTTAATTTATCCAGTAAAATGATTGGATAACCACGGTGGTCGAGTGGCACACCGTTCTGTATAGACAAATTGCACCCCATCTTTTTGAACGTGTCCAAAAACTCAGAAAATTTCAATTTCCATTCTTGCATAACCACCTTCACTGATTCTGTAAGCAAAACCCACACACTTTCCGTCACTCCTGACAGATCCATGTATCTGAAGAAAAATAAGAGCATCCTATCTTGCAAATAATTGAACAATACAAAAGATACACCAACAAAGCCTATGACCAAAGAAAATGCAAAGAGAAGGGGAACATGGAAGGGAAGGCCAAGTAACAGAGTAGCTCTACCTGAAAACCCGTTTCCAGAGGATTTCAATCTCTTCGCAGATCTCTCTCCCCTGCAAATATGTCAGATTTTGTCAAATTTCAAAAGATCTGCATTCATCCAAACTCTTACCATGGAATTACTGATGAAACTGCTGTTGTATGGCAGCATCCTGTAACCCTAAACCCTAAATCTGAGCACACACCTATCTCTATCAGTCATGGAATATTTAGAAGTTTTCAATCTCTTCCCAAATCTCTCTCCCACTGCATATATGTCAGACTCCACCCATCACAGAGTAGGTCCTGGCCTTGAAAGAGGCCCTCCCACACTTTACACAGTCGCGTCAAGATCTCTCCTCTTGCCCATGGTGATACAAGGAGGGAGGTAGAAGGTGCTGTAGATTCTTGGGAGAGCTTCGCCACTTCTGCTGCAGATAGAGTCATGGAAGGAAACTAATTATCTGTGGTAGAGCAGTAAATTGGTGGACCCATGAGGTCAAGCTCAAGATTGCTGAGAGGCAGGCGCTCTATAAGGACTGCTGTAATATCAAAGATGAAAACAAACAAACGTGTCTTTCAAAGGACCCTCCTCATATTTTACTTGTTAACATGGATCTATCGGATGAATAAACTGCGTGTATCAACAGGATCACACACGGGATTGGGAAAAGCTGTTGAAACCCTGAGTGCACAACGCAGCCAAGAAACCAAAAAAATTGCAAACATTAAGAGTCTACAAAACCTATCCAATAAAGCAGCTAGGAGTGAAACATACCAGGAGCAGGAGCAGGAGCTCGTAGGAACGCGTCCTTGCCTGCGACATATTCAAACCGTCTCAAATAAATCACTGAAGGAAGCTTCCAGGGAGCAAGTCCAGAAATCCGTTGACATTCAAAGAGAAATATCGCATGCAAAAGAATACTAGTGCTACCAACAAACATATACCTGTAGACGCTCCATCACCAGTGACCATCAAAGGATCGTCTTCCGTTCCTGCATGATTGACGGCCTTGGCCTTCTTGATCTCCTCCCAGGTATGTTTTGACTCGAGGTCTCTCTCAGGAAACCGACCTCCGTCCAATTTGATAGTATCTGGACGCAACCCGAACTCGTTCCCAAGTGCACCGAAATCAATCCTACCATCAGGGGTACAGAAAATCTTAACGGGTGCAGATATATCCGTCTTGAAGTAGACAGAGACCATGGTGAAAACCTGACCCTGAACAAGTGAATGCACTGGTTTTCCAAACACAGAGAACTTGAGATTCATACACCACAAGGAAGAAAGAAAGAAAGAAAGCGGAGCAAATACAAGCAGAAATCGAAAGCTGATTAGCAAATCGTGCGGGAGTAAAATTCAGAACCACGCCGCCGCTCCCAAACACACACCGACGCAGGCCAAAGCAGGGCCAGCAAGGTACCTGAGCGAGAAGGCGGAGTTGGCGACGACGGAATTGCGGAGCCTGATGAATAAAGGGCGAAGTGAAGAGAGAGGAAAGGGGACGTGAGCTCCTCAGACAAGGAGCGTCGCTCTGCTGAAAGAGCAAAACATGGATGGTCTGGACTCCGGGGCCGGTCCAGGGTCCTTACCAGTGTTGGGCGGTTCTTGCCTTTGTGAAGGAAACTTCGGTTCCGGTTCCACAAATTTTTGAAGAGACGGTTCCGGATCCGGATCCGGCTATTTTTTATTAAGGCGGCTATTTTTTATTAAGGCGGTCCCGGTCCGGTTCAGGTTCTGACTTTTTAACATGGGGGCGGTTCCGGTTACCGGTTAGTTGCTGGAAAAAAAACACCGGTTCCAGTTAGGTTCCTGTTCTTTTTTTTAAATATATTAAATTCTTTTAATTTTTTTATTCTTCTGGAAAATTAGATGAACTGATCTGATTCGTCATACTGAATATTCAGAATTTTCAACTAAAACCAGGGAATTTATTAGTAAAACAAAAGTAAATAAACTTATATGTTTTTTGTGACTGTCTTTTATGGTATATATAACAAGTTAAATACGCATGGTCTCCATTAAAAATGGAAAACCAGACTAACTATATAAGGATCTTAATTCAAAATACAAAACAAATTAAACATGTGTAATTCTATGGTTACCTTTTATGGTGTAAGCAAAAGCACAACTAAAAAAAACTACATAAATTTGTGTTTTTTGGATGATGCTTTGTCGATATAGCATACAACAAACTAAGTACACGGGATGTCACTGAAATTTTCAATAAAAATGACAAATAAACAAACTCCAATCAAAGGAGTATAGTGTAATATGTTGAACAATAATTACAAATCATTCTACCTCAAAGAGGTTTGCCTCTGCAATCAAGTCCTCATTCTCATCTAAGAGGACTTCTTCCCTATCCAAAAACTCTTTCATGGAAGTACTAAAGCAACCAACTCTAGCATCATTTGGCCAATTCTTGACTACACTCACAAGCATATCAAGGTTTTCAATATTTAACCTGCACTGTCTCAAGCTTGTTATGACACCTGCAAAACTAAATACCCTCTCAGCTTCAATCTGAGATCCAACTATGCCCAAGATTAACTGTGCCAAAAATCCCACATACGGAAAGAGAGACTCGTATTCTTTCCACCATTTCAAAGGAGCCACGCACTCACCCTCAATTATCTTCGTCCTTCTGAAATGTGATAGTTGTTCTCTCACTACTGTTAATGTCATGTCTTCATTGTGGTCATGCACACCAAATAAGGACATCTTGTCCATTGTGGAAATGGGCTGTGATTGGGCCGGAGTATCCGGATGTAAGACCTTGAAACACTTTACCAAAAGAGGCTCTAACACCATGCTATCATATTGGGACACAATATGCAAAACACGCTCTTTGCCCACATATTGTGATACCAATGACAACCCCTTGTAACGTGGGTCAAGCATAAGCGCGAGCATATTGTGAGCTTTGCGCGATTGAAACCCTTCCAAAAAAGAAAGAAATGGTTCCAAGACATATACCACCTCTTGAGCCATCCGCCATTCCAACAATGTCAACTCTGTTGAGAAATCCCCCAAGCAATGATCCACAGTTGCAGCCCTGGGTGCACTACTTCCTCGCATGCGAATTGTTGTGGCAATGGCTACATTAAGAGCATCGGACAACAGCCAAAATCCCCCAGATTGATTCATAATGCACTCATGAACCACAGGCCCTAGAACTGTAGAAATTGATTGGGCAATGGCCCACACTTGTGGACTTGGTATGCGAGACTGCAGTGCCAATGAGGTTTGCCTAGAGTAACAAGTGATTATGGCTTGCCTAAATTCCAAAGTCTCTTGGAAGAGGATCACCTTGGAAGCACCGTGTCTTCACCGGAGTCTTCAATTTGTGGGGATGAATGCCGCTGTCCACACATGCCTTTGCCCATTCTTGTCTTCCTTTGCCACTTTTTTTTGTCCAAGTAATGGTTTTTTGCAACTCTGATTGGGCATTTTTTTATAGAAACCGATCTCATATCTGCGCATACTTTTGCATCATTTGTTGCATACTGGCAACACTTGGACATTGCATGCCCAAAACAGCTACCCACAAATGGAGAATCCAACCCCAAACACGCACATGAGACCACCGAATTCAAAGCATTGGTCAAAGTGGCCAAGTTACCTCCCTCATCTTTGACGTAAGCAATAATGCGAGTATTGAGGCCATACTTCACAAGAAGATTGTTGACTTGATGTGCCATGGCAGCCCCAGATGTGTCAGGTGTCTCAAACATGCCAAGAGTCACATGACATTGCTCCCACTGTTCATTAATAAAGTGCGCTATGATGACAAAAGTGTCAGTTCCCCCTCTTGACATCCACAAATCAAAACTCACTGAGCAAGTAGCACAACTATGAAGAGATGGGGACATGTAGCGCTCTTTCGTCTTCTTTGCCAAGATTGGAATGGCCTCATTCACAAATGTCCGTCGAGAAGGGAAAACAATCCGAGGATTTTGCCTCAACACCATCCTTCTTAGCCAAGGGGATTCTACCAAAGATAGTGGAACCAACTCCTTTGCAATGAACAAGACTAAATCCTCATTGGACTGCTTATGTTGAACATCATTTTGGTTGTATGGAGTGGAGCTCCCCAAAAAAAAAACTATGTTTCCAGGAGTGGGGCCGGGCCTCTTTTTTGCTGGCCTACGGGCACTCTCAGGTCCTTCATTTTCCCTCTCAATCCACCTACGCAAAACAATGTCATGTTCTTGATCCACATGCTTTCGAAGGGCAGAGATACCATTGGTTTTATTATAGGTCACAATGCCCTTCTTGCTTGCAGGAGTGACACCAACAGGATGACATAGAACACACCTCATTTGTTGTGGATTTGTTATGTCCACTAGAGCAGAGTCTTTTGTTGTTGTTAGTGATAGGGAGGCATTCACTGGGCCTCAGCCTGGTCCCTGCCTCCAGGAGATGAAGGGTTCTACTCCAATTTGGTTCTTCCTTTTGTTTTGGAAACAAAGTGTGTTGGAGAGGGTATGTAGGGAGTTGAATGCATATGCATCAGAGCCTTTGGGTGAGAGCACACATGGTGGGCCTAGGTGGAAGCTTTTGACAGTGAGTGAGCTCCGAACTTGGATTGGCATCTGCATTTTTATGGGGATGAAGAAGCTACCTAAAACCAGATGTTACTGGCAACACTCCGAGTCTTTTTTCTCATGCCCTATCATCCGCCAGGTCATGACCCGTGACAGGTATGAGCGATACTTCGTTGTTTGCATTTGGTGGACAATGCCACTTTGCACGATCATGGGAGCCCTCGATTTGATAAGCTGGGCAAGATTAGGTGGGCTTGTGATGAGGTAGTTGATAGGTGCAAGAGCCTGTGGAATCTCAATAAGATGTTGACTGTTGACGAGGTGATGATCCGTTACAAGGGGAAATACTGTGCGATTAGGATGTATATGCCTAAGAAGCCATGCAAATGGGGCATCAAGGTGTGGGCGTTGGCTGACTTGGAGACCAGCTATGTGTATGATTTTCAGGTATACTGTGGGAAAAATGCAGGGGGCCCTGATGGTGAGAGGCTGAAAAGTGGGAAGGGTGAAGGCTATGATGTGGTGTGTGGGCTTGCCAATGGACTCCATGGTTTGGGGCATGTAATTGTCACTGACAATTACTTCACTTCTGTTCAGCTTTTGTACAATTTGGCCAAGCTTGGTACGTGGGCCACTGGCACAGTTCGTGTGAACAGAAAAGGCCTCCCTCCCTCCTTGCTATCCAAGAAAAAATCCAAGACTGCCAAGCAAGGCCAGTCCTGGTACAAGATGCATGTTTCCATGGAACTTGCGGCCGTGTTGTGGTGGGACAAAAATGGGGTATTCATGTTGTCATCTGCAACTAGACCAACATGCAGGCCTTCTTCTCCTGTTACTGTGAGATACTTTGTGGGACAGCAGAGAGTCTTGGTGCCATCTGTGCCTGCCCATGTGCAATATCAAACCTATATGCGAGGGGTAGATGTCCAAGACCAGCTCCGGGGAGCATATACTTTGCAGCTGCGCACTAAGAAATGGTGGCATCGTCTCTTTTTCTTCCTGATGGACACAACCTTGGTGAATGCATACATCTTGTATTCAGCCCATGCCACAAAGATGGGTCGGAGGCCCATGACACATTTGGAGTTCAATCTTGTTGTGGCATACGCCTTGACGGCAGGTTAGTGCACTGACAACATGGACAGGAGGGGGGATGGCTCTTGCACCTTTGTGCATCAATGTCTTCACACACCACAACGGCGGTTGTGTGTTGTATGTCATGTCTACACTCACCATTACTGCCCTGGATGTGACGGCAGCCATATGTGCCTTGGTTCTTGCTGGAATCATGCACACCGCCACCCAATGAGGTGACTGCAGATTATGTGGATTCTCTTTGGGCTTGTTGTGTTGGTGGTCTATTTGTGCATTGTGTTCTATGGGCTGTTGGTGGGTTGGCAGGTGTGCTCTTGGCGGCTGTGGAATGCGTGTGTGGGTGTCGCGGCCCTTTGCCTTGAGGGTAGGGGAGGTCGGGACACATGAGGGGCTGCCCCTGTGGTGGGGGCAGCGGCAGCGATAGGTACGGGGGGCTGAAGCACCCTTGAGTGCCCAAGGCACTCAAGGAGGCGGAGGCGCTCACTAGGTGGAGCCCTGCACATCGGGTTGCGGTGGGGGTGGCTCCACAAGGGGTGGTGGTAGCTTAGCGGGACTTAGTGGGGGTGGCATAGGACTCACCATGGGGGCGGAGACCTCGTGGTGGGAGTCGTGGGGAGTCTTGGGACTCATCACGGTCCATAGGGGCCGTGGTGAGTGGGCCAAGACTCACCGCGACTCACCACCGGGAGTCGAGGATTTTCGTGGTGGTTCGCCATAAAATGGCATGGCTGGTTGTGAAACCCCCGCGGACAGCTACAGAAGTATATATAAGGGGAGTAGTGACCCCGAGAACGGTGCAAGCCCGTTGGTGACCAAAAACTAGTGAGTAAGCGAGCGAGCCGGAAAGCGACCAAAGAGTGAGGAGCTGTTCCGGACTGCCAACTACCAAAGGGAATTCCACTAGGCCCAAAGAGGTGGAGGGTTTAGTGGGAGAGCGAAGGGGGACCGTTATGTCCCGGTGAGCAGCCGAAGCTCCAAGTTGGCCCGGCGGCTAGGTTGGGAGTCAGGCGCGCGCATCAGAGCGAGTAACTATGACTTGAAGGGGAGCTTACCGAAGTGAGGTGCGCGACACTTGGTATCAGAGCTTAGAATTCAGTACGCGATCGTCCTTGGGATTGGCCTCATCATGGGGTCGGGCAAGCCAAAGCGAAAGCGGAACGGCCCAAAAGATGATGATCCTGGTGAGCCCGATGGGGGCGACGTGTCACCAAAGCGGCCATTTGAGGAAGCGACGCAGGTTTCTGAAAACGAGGCCGCCCAAGAGCGGGAGGAATCCGAGGAGTCGGAGCCCGAGGAATCCGTGAGAGCTCCGACCGACCAACAGATGCCACCCATGCCGACAGCCTTTTGGGAAGGGTTGTTGGCGCAGTTTGGCGGGACGCTGAAAGACGTGTTGAGGGCGGCTAATGCCACTTCCCCTAAGGCAAAGTTTAAGGTGAAGCCTAAGGAACCCGGCACCTTCGAGGGCATCCGAAATCGGAAGGCACTCAACACCTGGCTCTTGGAGCTAGAGCAGTACTTCCGGGTGGCCAAGTTGAGTGACGAGGATCGGGTGGAAGTGGCTCCCACCTATTTGAGGGGCTATGCTCAACAATGGTGGCAGAAACGCCGTCACGACTGAGGTCCAAGCCCGGAAACCTTGAACTGGAGTGGGTTCAAGGAATTGATTAAGAGACAGTTTGTGCCCCTCAACGCGTCTTGGCTTGCCCGGGACAAGATGAGGAATTTGAAGCAAACAGACGACATTCGGGGATATGTCCAGGCTTTCAATGTGCTTTTGCTCGAAGTCACGGACATGGCAGAACCGGAAATGGTCTTCAACTTTGTGGCGGGACTGGCCCCATGGGCCAGGCGGAAGTTGGAGGAGAAGCCACCTAAGACTTTGAACGAGGCAATTGAGAGGGCCGAATGTTTCTCAGATGTCTCTAGGGGTGAAAGACAAGGCCGTACGGAGCTGAACCACAAGAAGACCCGGCGGGAAGGTGACTCCTTCCGACCGGAAAAGAAGTGGGATAGGCCACACAGCGACAATGGCACGTGGAAATCAAAGGGAGGGCCTTCACACGTCAAGGCGGCACCCGGTGCTTCGAAAGGAAAAGCGGGTGGAGCGGCTTATGGCGGACAGAAGGCGACCTTTGATGGAGTGTGTTTCAATTGCGGAGAGCCCGGGCACATGGCCAAGAAGTGCACGAAACCCCGACAATTGAACATGACTCGGGCAACCATGGAGCTGTCGGAAGATACCATCAGTCGCTTGGTAGAAGCGGTGGTCGCCAGGACTTGTAAGATAGGCAAATATTCTTGTGAGTTGTATCAGGAAACTGGCGCATTGCGTAAAGGGAGTCACTTATTGTTCGTGGATGGGATAATATCCGGAACTAACGTGTCATTGTTGGTGGACACAGGAGCGTCGCACTCCTTCATGACACCGGCAACGGCACAAAAGCTGGGACTCCCGACAACTGACGTAGGGGCCTCTATTGAGGTGCGTTCTGCCAAAGGAGAACCGCAATTGGCGACGAAATTGGCGTTCAATGTTCCTCTTCAACTGGGGAGTTGGGAGGGACGTGAGAACTTCACAGTCTGCGAGATCGATGGAGTGGATCTCATTTTGGGGATGACCTTTTTGAGCAAATCCGGAGCGGTCATAGATGGCCGCAAGAGGGTAGTCACGCTGCCATGTTGGAATGGTGGCGAGGTCTTACGAGTTTCGGAAACGCCCAAACCCGTGGGAGGGCGAATAAACCTTATGTCAGCAAAGGAGTGGGCCGTGGAGGAGGCACACGAGCCCCAGTTTTTGCTCTACATTAGAGAAGTCAAGGGAGAATGCGATGGAGAGCCGAGCCCAGATTGGATCAAGGGGATTTTGGAGAAATACCAGGATGTGATGTCGGAGGATTTGCCAAGCGGCTTGCCACCGCGAAGAGGAGTTGACCACAAGATTGAGGTGATACCGGGATCGGAACCGCCTGCCAAGGCGCCCTACCGGTTGAGCCACAGGGAGTTGGTCGAGCTGAAGACTCAGCTCAAGGATCTAATGTCAAAGGGGTACATCCGGCCGAGTAAGTCACCTTACGGAGCCCCGGTGCTATTTGCAGACAAGAAGGATGGGACGCTGCGGATGTGTGTCGATTACAGGGCTCTGAATAAGGTGACTATCAAAAACCGGTACCCTTTGCCAAGGATCGACGACCTCTTCGATCGGTTGGCAGGAGCGAAGTATTTCAGCCGGATCGACTTGCGCTCCGGCTATCACCAAATTCGGGTGGCGGAAGGAGATGAGGAGAAGACCACGTGCAGGACAAGGTATGGTTCATATGAGTTCTTGATGATGTCTTTTGGGCTCACCAATGCACCTGCGACCTTTAGCATGCTGATGAACAGCCTTTTCCAGGAGTGGTTGGATGACTTTGTGATCGTGTACATCGACGACATCTTGGTGTACTCGAAAACAAAAGAGGAGCACCTGGAGCACCTCAAAAGGGTGTTCCAAAAGTTGCGGGAAGGGAAGCTGTACGCCAAAGCTTCAAAGTGCGAATTCGGGGTCACGAAAGTGGAGTTCTTGGGGCATGTAATTACACAGGATGGGATCAAAATGGATGACAGAAAGGTGAGGGCGATCTTGGACTGGGAGCCTCCGACTTTGGTCCCGGGAGTGCGATCCTTCCTAGGACTCGCCTCCTATTACCGGAAGTATGTGAGAAATTTCGCCAAGATTGCGGGGCCGCTGTCAGACATTCTGTGTAAATCTAAAGTCTGGGCATGGAACACCTTTTGTGGCCAAGCGTTTGCTGAATTGAAGCAGCGGATGGCGGAAGCTCCAGTCTTGAAAATCCCGGAGTTCGATCGTCCGTTCGAGATACATACAGATGCGTCGGACTTCGCGATTGGGGGTGTACTGATGCAAGATGGACGTCCAGTGGCTTACGAAAGTAAGAAACTGAATGAAGTGGAGCGACGGTGGCCGACGCACGAAAAAAAGATGAAGGCGGTGGTGCACTGTCTTGAGCTTTGGCGCCACTATGTTGGTTCCAACCCAGTGAAGGTGTTCACGGACAATGTCACAGTGAAGTATTTTGCCACGCAGCCCAAGTTGTCCGCAAAACAACTTAGGTGGCAAGATACTTTGGCGGTGTTCGACGTGGATATCCAGTACAAACCGGGACGAGACAACGTGGTGGCCGATGCTTTAAGTAGAAAGCAGCAGCTCTTGTTGGTGTACAAGGGCGAGACGGCGCTCCAAAGGAAGATCCGGAAGGCTTGCCGGAATGATGAGCTGGCGAAGTCCGTGATGCAGGACTTGAGGATGGGGGTTAAATCGCAGTTCCACTTGCAAAATGGACTGCTCCGGTATAAGCAAAAACGTCTCTACGTGCCAAAGGGAGGGATCAGAGATAGCCTCTTGAGAGAATGCCATGATAGCCCGCTTGCGGGCCACGGCGGAGCCAAGCGTACTGCGACACTCTTGAAGAAAGAGTATTTCTGGCCCAAACTGAGGGAGGAGGCAGAGGAGTATGTCAAGACATGCACCACATGCCAACAAAACCGGAGCGAGTACAAAAAGCAAGCGGGGCTGTTACAACCCTTGCCGATTCCAGAGGGGACTTGGGAAAGCGTCTTGATGGATTTCATGACTGCTATGCCGCTGTCAAAATGATTCGATGCAATCATGGTGGTGGTAGATAGGTTCAGTAAAATGGGCCATTTCATCCCCACCAAGGAGACGGCAACGGCGCAGGAGACAGGGCGACTTTACTTCGCCCACGTCTTAAAGCATCATGGAGTCCCGAAGGATATTGTCTCGGACCGCGATCCAAAGTTTACGAGTAAATTCTGGAGAGCACTTTGGAAGAAGATGGGGACGAGGCTGAAGATGAGCACTGCCTTCCGACCTACGACCGACGGCCAAACAGAAAGGGTGAATTCCGTTGTGAAGCAGATCTTGCGGAATTACGTGTCGGCAGACCAAACAGATTGGGTGGAACACTTAAACGCGGCAGAGTTCTGTTATAATAACACAGAACACTCCGCAACGGGAGTTTCTCCTTTCGTATTGGTTTATGGAAAAGCACCTCTGGTGCCGACAAGTTGGGCCGCCCAGGACGTCGAAGAACCGGCAGTAGCGGCGGTACTGGAAGAACGCGAGCGTTTGTTGAAGCTCGCAAAGTACAACATTGCCAAAGCTAGGAAACGGTATGAAAGGCAGGCGAATCGGAAGCGGAGGGAAGTGAAGTTTGAGGCAGGCACAGAGGTCTGGTTGAACATCAAGAATTTCCAACTACCTCCGGAAGTGAGTCCGAAGTTCGTACCTCCGTATGCGGGACCCTTTCGCATTCGGAAGGTTATGAATGAGGATGTGTATGAATTGGAGCTGCCAGCAAACAGCAAGGTGCACCCAGTATTCCATGTCTCCCTTTTGAAGCCTTACTTCAAAGATGAAGCGCGTCCGAATCGGCATCAAGTGTTGCGTCCGCCACCTATGCTGTTGGATCATGAAAATGAACCTGAGTACGAGGTGGAGGCAATACTTAAGTCGAGGAGGTTCAGGAACCGAGAACCGGAGTATCTCGTCAAATGGAAGGGCTATCATCATGTGGAGGCATCTTGGGTGCGTGCCTCAGAAATGGGAAACGCATCCGAGGCGGTTGCAGCTTTCGAAGGGCGACCTCAAAAGCGGAAGAAGCGTTGATGGGGACATCAACCTTGGAGCGTGGGGGAGGAAATGCATGCTTAGCCCGGCTTAGCTAGCTTAGGAATCCGATTGCAAAAACTTGTATTGTACAAAACGTGCTATAAATGAAATGGCTTCCAAATGTTGTGCGTCCTATTTTGTTTGGAATGGTGATGCATGGTATGGTTGGCTAGTGTGTAGAATGCATGCTAGCTTATAAAAGTGGGAGAGGTAAATTGGGTTAATCGTGTGTTTGCGTAGTGCCGAAATCGGGTGACCCCCATCCGAGGGGCAAAGAAACTTGCGCCTTCTTTGGGAGTTCACGTGCTAGTGCGCACATGGCGCGTGCGCGTACTATAACTGCGCTACCGAGGGGGTTGCCTTGTAGTGCGGGCTAACGCGGAAGCCACGTGTTTCCGTTCACGTACTATAATCGTGTAGCCTCGGGACGAAGTTGTAGTGCGGCTTCGGCGTGTTCCCGTACCTCAGGCCAGCATTCCAAGGCGGACCCAATTGTAGTGATTGGGGCGCACGGTTGGTTCAAGATTATCGTCCTAGTCAAAGAGGGTTCTAGGGAAACCCTTGCTCAAGGTGATGCCAAAAGCGGCATCATGAGCGGTCGCAAGCAATGTTGTTGCAGTAAGGCGATTCGATCCTCGGGGAGGATCGTTCCTTGGCCTTGAAGTAGGCCAAGAAGAGTGCACTGGGAGGAGCTGGAGAGGCTCCACCCTTGGCCGGGACTTGGAGGAAGTCGGCCGAACTAGCTAGTGGAGAGTAGAGTCAAGTGTGGGGTTTGGTTCTTTGCCATGGGACGCCATGGTGCGGAAACAAACTCTTTGAGGTGGGACGCCACAACTTGGATGTTTGTTTCTACAAAATGGACAAGTCGATGAGGACATCGACTCCCTGTTGGTAGGGGTGTGTGTCGCGGCCCTTTGCCTTGAGGGCAGGGGGGGTCGGGACACATGAGGGGCTGCCCCTGTGGTGGGGGCAGCGGCAGCGATAGGTACGGGGGGCTGAAGCACCCTTGAGTGCCCAAGGCACTCAAGGAGGCGGAGGCGCTCACTAGGTGGAGCCCCGCACACCGGGTTGCGGTGGGGGTGGCTCCACAAGGGGTGGTGGTAGCTTAGCGGGACTTAGTGGGGGTGGCATAGGACTCACCATGGGGGCGGAGACCTCGTGGTGGGAGTCGTGGGGAGTCTTGGGACTCATCACGGTCCATAGGGGCCGTGGTGAGTGGGCCAAGACTCACCGCGACTCACCACCGGGAGTCGAGGATTTTCGTGGTGGTTCGCCATAAAATGGCATGGCTGGTTGTGAAACCCCCGCGGACAGCTACAGAAGTATATATAAGGGGAGTAGTGACCCCGAGAACGGTGCAAGCCCGTTGGTGACCAAAAACTAGTGAGTAAGCGAGCGAGCCAGAAAGCGACCAAAGAGTGAGGAGCTGTTCCGGACTGCCAACTACCAAAGGGAATTCCACTAGGCCCAAAGAGGTGGAGGGTTTAGTGGGAGAGCGAAGGGGGACCGTTATGTCCCGGTGAGCAGCCGAAGCTCCAAGTTGGCCCGGCGGCTAGGTTGGGAGTCAGGCGCGCGCATCAGAGCGAGTAACTATGACTTGAAGGGGAGCTTACCGAAGTGAGGTGCGCGACAGTGGGTGTGTTGGGTGTATGTTGGGTGTTGGCGATTGAGAGTGGCATGGGATGTGTTTGGGGCTACTGGTGGCGGGGGTGGGGGGTGCTTTGGGTGCTTGTTTTTGGGCTAAGCATTGGGGGGGGCGGTTTCGGGTGTCTGCTGGTTTTGGGCTGACCATTGGGGGGTTTGGGGAAGGGGAAGAGGGACATGGCAGCTTGCTGGGGAGGTTTCTTGGCTTGGGGTGATCACACAATGGCCAGTCTGCACAATGGCCAGATCAGGGGGTTCAAGTCCCCCTCAGTTCATAGCTCGTGTTTTTTAGTATGCTTCCTGGTGTGGTTGTGGGAAGCGGTTGGCCGTTGGTAGGTCATGGAGGGAGAGCGCTGAAACGCGGGGTGGAGGGCCCCGTGACTTCTTTGGTTTGTGATGACGTGGCCGGATTTTTTTGGCCGGAAATGTCTATCGGCTCCGGGCAATTCTTGGCCGGAGCTGGGATTCAAGTAGGGATTCGGTTTTTTGGCAATCTTTGCCTACAAACAGCTTAGAATGTGGATTTTTTTTTCCAGGGTACTCGGTAGGTAGGCAAACAACAACATGACAAGAGGAATTTGGATTCCCTCACAAATTGCCCCACATTTGTGGGGATGTGTTTTTCCCATGAGAGAAATTGGCATTTTGACCCCCCTGTTTTCCCATACAAAGCAACCATTATGCATTTTTGGAATTTGGCTCTGGAATTTTGGGAGGCTTTGCTGTGGGTGCCATATAATCTGAAGCTGGGTAGGTTGTATCAATGAAAAATTAAAAAGGTTGGCAATCTGCTTGGTCAAACCAAATTTTCATGTTGAAAATATATCCAACAAAAAAAAAAAGCCTAGAACTTTTGTTATAGTCTTCCACTTTAGACGGTCAAATCTCCTGAAATTCTTTACTTCAGGTGCATGAAGTAGGTAGGATGACTTTGGAACGGTTCATCCCCTCGGATGTTTGTCAAATGGGTGATACACCCTCATCCGTGAGGGTATGTCTGGTTTTAGACGGGCCCACCAAAAACAGGCTCGTCCTTGAAGGGTTAACCATGTTAATGAAATCATCAGCGATAGAGCTCCACACAGCTTTGTAAACTCTTTGGGGATCCCATCCAAACCCGGGGCTTTAAAGTCTTTAAGTTCCTTACGGGCATCCTGAATTTCAATGTCAGTGAAATCAACACATAAAGCTGCGGCTTGTTCTTCTGCTTACGAGGAATATGGTCCCAGG
The DNA here is from genome assembly GCA_030704615.1 of Takakia lepidozioides. Classification (NCBI taxonomy): domain Eukaryota; kingdom Viridiplantae; phylum Streptophyta; class Takakiopsida; order Takakiales; family Takakiaceae; genus Takakia; species Takakia lepidozioides. The sequence continues at coordinate 63,816,664 of CM060734.1, forward strand.
CAGCCACTCTAGCAAGATCAGCATGTATCGATGGAGGATCCGCCTTAAAGTAAGAGAATAAAAAATTGGAGGCAATCCGATTTAAGGCAGGAGGGTCAGAGACCAGAGTTCCATTGCTGTCACTCAGCCCAACAATGGATTGAGCGGCCAGCCTTTGATTAGTTTTGGAAAAAAAGTATTTTAACATACGCTTTCCCTTAAGAGACCAATTCACACACTGCTCTGACTCTATAGAAGTCTTCTTTAGCATTCTGAACAGCAAGAAGCCCCCGCTTAGCTTCCAAGAGAGAAGAGAGAGTAGAGGGGCCAGCTCTGTTCTCCTCTTTTTTTTTTTGGCAGACAGCAATGCATTTGATAAGCCCTCTTTCTTTACAAGAACTCCTTAGAGCCAACTCCTTAAATAGCAAAAGCCCCAGCTTCCTACAGGCCTCAATCTTCCTAGGAATTTGAGAGTATGCGAAGAGATAGAAGCAGCAGAGGTCCAACACAAACAATACTCCTGTATTATTATTATTATTAATCAAGAAATGACACGTCCACAACTATAAATAAAGTAAAACAGATCCATTCATCCCTACGTAGTATGGTGATTGCTAGGTCAAAGGTAGATGGCGTGAGAAGAAGGGAAGCAGCTGTTGACCGGCCCGGCCCGGCCATGCCTACTTGCGCAGCGGCGGCGGAAGGGGCTCCCGTGGGGCCGCCGCCTCCAAGTGGGCTGCCGCTCCGTCGCCGGCGAACTGCGCCTGCCCACGTGGCGGACGTTTCCAACGTCCTTCTGCGCGGCGCCCAATGGTGGCCGGCGCTTCCGGCCGGCTATGCTGTTGACTCACTTCTGACCGTCAGAGGAGATCCATCCATCCACGGAGTTAGACACCTGTGAGTGCCTTGTATCCCACTTAGTTCATCAAAATATGCTCCCTGCTCTGTTTTTTTTGTTTTTTTGTTTTTTGCTCTTCTTTTTTCCTGCATGTGCAAAGTAAACAACATTTTGGGAGCGACTGCTCACAATTCAGGCCCTTGAGGAGGGGGAAAAATTAACACCTACAACATTTTTGTTTTCCCACCTCCGTCGCCTTTGTCCGTAGAAAAAGAAAAAAAGAAAACAATCCCACACAACATAATCAGGTGTGCAATCCACTGTGTAGCTGCGTTGCTGCTCGGATGCCGCGCGCTCCGTCCATCGGTCACTGTGCGGCAGGTTCACACGGCAAAAATCCGTCCGTCCAATTTAGCCATAGTGGTGGGCCCTCCGAACTGTGGAGGGACGGACGGGACCGACGGTGCAACATGTCCACACGCAATAGTACACACGTGACGCAACACATAAGTTTAGCAAGAGAAGCTCTCATAAAGAGTCCTCCGGCTAAACCCTACACACATGTTTTAGCCATGATAGCCAAGGAGAAGGAATGAGGGATGGGACGGACAGCGACGGATAGCGGGAAGTACCTACAGTGGCCAGGCCGTCCATCCCTTCCTCGCCGTCGCGTTCCTCAAGGGTGGACCCCGGCCCGCCACACCCGCTGCAGCCGCCACGTCCGGATGGGACGGACGGATTTTTGCCGTGTGAACCTGCCTGAGTTAGTGAGTAGGGAGTAGCGAGCGGTGGGGGGGACCAGCACGCCACAAGGCGCCAAGCGAGCGCGGGAATAGGAGGAGCAAGCCGGAAATAGGGGAGCTTGGCGTTATCGCCGCCTGCCTACGCCAACGTCTCTCTTCTCTCTCTTCTCACTCTCGCTCGTCTCCGTCACACCTCCCCGCATTTAACTTTTCTTACCATTTCCTACCCTTCTCTTCTACTCGTACTCCCTCCCATCTTCCTGAGCTTTCGATTCCTGAGTTCTGTATACTATTCAGTTTTGGGTGTCCAACTGCCGGTTTTATCCCTTCACAGACGAGGTCGGAGGAAGTCGGGAGCTAGCTAGCTGCAAGTATTTTGAAACATGAACTGGAAGAGTTGAGGACGCAAACGAAGGAGGATGGGCACGATCGCCTCGGAAAACCATCACTTGCGGACATGCAAGATTTGAGTGTAGATTGAGGGAATTGGCACCGGTCCGACCGCTCAGTGTCGACTCGAAGCACAATTGAGAGGTGACAGATCTATGATATGTCGCATAATGGGAATCAGGTAGTGATGTACCATGCGCCACGCTCGGATACCTCCCTCGTGGCGTTGGCGCAGCAACTGTTGCAGCAGCATCAATACAAGCAGCAGTGGTGGCCGCAGAGCAAAGCTCAATTCGCTGCGGCGCTCGCTTATCAAACTGAGCCGACATCCGTGCTCGATTTGTGCAGCCCCACGTTGGATTCTATGCCTTCTCAACAGGTACTGCGTATGGAAGCTCCTCTCTTTACTCGACCTGTTGAAGGAGGGCAGTGTGCGACTGTGTCGCAAACTGTGCTGCAGCAACGAGCAGGCTATGGTATCGTGGCCGACACTAGTGGCAGCAGGTGCGGTGATCGAGAGTTGGCGTCCGTAGAGTTACCTGCCTTAAAGCTGGACGACTTCCACGACATGGGATTTGGCAGCGGCTCTGTCGTAGGGGAGCGCCTGCTGGAGGGTGGGGTTTATCCACAAGGGGGCAGCGAGTGGATGGACCTCGTGAGCGACCTGCAGCCATGCGAGTCCACTGAGAGCTCTGCTTTGCCTGTGGTTGTGGATGTCTGGCAGGATGACTTTACTTTACCCCGAGACCTATGTGTGCCGTCTGAATCATCAGAGGAGGTGGGTGTTGCAACATGGCGGCCTACCGCGGATGAGCTCCTGTCGCTCCAAAACAAGGCAGTGCATGAGGATCGGTATGACATTCAGCACTGCCTACACCCGCTGCAGCAGCTGGATCAGCTCCAGGAACAGGCTTTCCCGGATGACACGGCGCCTGCAAGGAGTGGGAAGGAGCAGGCCGACATGGAGGTGGGAGTAGGAGAAGGAGAAACTGGGGTGAGCGACTATAGTGGCGCGGAGGAGCGTGACCACGGCGTGCAGCTCGTTCATCTGTTGTTGGAGTGCGCAGAGGCCATGGATGGCGGATGGCGCACCGCAGCCGTCACACTGCGTCACCTGCGTGACCTGTCATCGCCCTATGGGGACCCCATGCAGAGAGTGGCAGCTTACTTCTGTGACGCGCTTGCAAGGCGTCTGGCCAAGTCCAAGGGCATCATAGATCCTTGTGCAGGCTCAGCAGGAGGGGAGAGTTTGCAAGAGTCGATGGTGGCATACCGTGCTCTGAATGAAGCATGTCCTTACTCCAAATTTGCGCACCTCACAGCAAACCAGGCTATTCTGGAAGCACTGGACAGTGCAGACTGTGTGCACATCATAGACTTCGGAATAATGCAGGGGGTACAATGGGCCGCTCTGCTTCAGGCCTTTGCAACCAGGCCAGGTGGTAGGCCCCCTCCTAAGATTCGCATCACTGGAATTGGTGGACCAAAATTGGGGTGCGATACCCCTCCCTCTCTTCTTGCAACAGGTAAGAGGCTCCATGAATTTGCAGCACTGCTCAAGATCGATTTTGAGTTTTGCCCCATTGTAGCTCGGCTGGAGGAGGTGGACATTGGGATGCTGCGCGTGGATCCAACAGAGCGCGTGGCAGTCAATTTCATGCTGCAGCTATACCAGCTGCTGGGCGACAGCTCCCTACCCCTCCAGCGCATGCTGCAACTAGTGCATAGCCTGAAGCCGGCAGTGGTGACGCTGACTGAGTATGAGATCAGCCTCAATGGGCCCGCTTTTCAGCCTCTCTTCGTGGATGCCCTGCACTTCTACTGTGCCATCTTTGACTCGTTAGATGCCACCATGCCCCGTGACTGCCAGGACCGCTTGAATGTGGAGAGTCTGTTTTTTGCGAAGGAGATTGACAGCATTGTGGCGTTCGAGGGCGCCAGGCGCAAAGAGCGGCACGAGGATAGAGAGCAGTGGAGCAGCATTATGCAGGGAGCGGGCTTCCACAACGCACCTCTAAGTCACTACGCGACCAGCCAGGCTCACCAGCTGCTATGGCTCTACTGTGACAACTTTCGGCTGCATCAGGGACCTGGCTGCCTCTCTCTGGGCTGGCAAGACCGGCCCCTCATTACTGTGTCCGCCTGGCTCTGCTCTTGACTTGCAAGATGTGACCCCCCTTGTACAAACACTGTAAAGTCTAGGCACCAGACACTGTTTGGTGGATTCATCCCTTATGAATATCAGCGTTTCCACATCCTCCTCCCTTGTATTATTGTGTCTCCTAGTGTATTGTTGCATGTATGCCTTCACACCACCCATCGAGCAACACACTGGTCCTTGTTTTTCCTTTCCCTTGGTCGAAGGAGAGACATACCTTTGGCGCCGCAGTTGTATATTATGAGCCGGTATCACAATCAACTTGTTAGTTCCCCTTGGACGTAGCATCGCAACTATGTTTTCCATCCTGCCTACCTCGCCAGAAAGCAAGAACAAGAGAGACCAGGATCTGTGCAGCGAAAGCCTGCAACACCTTGTAGTAGCACCGATCCAGGACGCAGCAGACGACTGAATGTTTGGCACCAAATATCAAGATTATTGTGCTCACGCGTATGTACAAAAAACTGAGAAGGTTTCAGGGGCGGGAATAAGCAAAAGGAAGAAATGATTGAGAGGGACCCCCAAGCACTACAGAGGGACTTACTACTCCCCGTATCGTTTGAGCTGGGCTTGCAACAATATACTGTCGAGTCTTCATGGGTACAAAATCTCTTGTTACGTATTAATTATGCAAGATAGGTTGTCACTGCACTCTCCTGAGATGAACTGTCGCACATCAAAGGAATGGTCAGGGAAGACATAGGTTATAATTATGTCTACTTCAATAGGGGAAAAAATTGTCCTCCCCTATCATTCATGGAGGCTGTTGCTCTACACCACAGATGTACTGAAAATGAGGTTGCCTTTGTAGCAATCTCCATCAATGCATGCGAATTACTGACGTTATCTTGTCACTGCCCCATTAGAATAGAAAATACAACCTGTTCATTCTCGCCCAAGATCTCAGTTCACCAGGGATAATGGCTGGCGCGAAAATCCTGGAGGTCCTCAAGAATATTTTCAGGGAGCCTCCAAGATCTAGAATATTGCTACATCCATGCCACACATTCAAGGTACATCCGAGAGATAGGACTACCGGGCAGGGACAGCGTGGTAGGCACCCCATTTCTAGTGTCTGCACGAATAGAGATGCCATAGCCCTGCAGGTTCCCCCTTTTGCTGGATTTGCAGGCTTGGATTTCTGGTAGCTTTGAGCTGGCATGCAGGACCCCAAGTCATGATGCCATAGCAGCGGCCTCCCTGGTGCAATGCGAGCACTTGAATGGTGGGGATGATTTTCAGTCCTTTCAATACTGCGCCAATATTTCCATTGAGTTCTTGGGGTGCATCAATTTGAGGAACAAGTTCATAGCTGTTGAAGAGCCAACAGAATAATGAATCAAAATTGGCTCATCTCCACTTGAGATTTTTCATCAGCAGGAGGTAAGTCTTTGTATATCACAATACTTTCACAGTTTCTGGGGTCCAGCAGCAAAATGACCTGTCCTCATCCTGCTCTTTTCCTGCACCTTAGTATTCGCATGTACACCACCATTGCACAAGGCGCGAAGACACCCAAGTTCCTCTTCTGATGCCGAGAACCAGTCCTGAATCAGACACATAAAATTGTGGGGTTATCTATTGCATCTTGTGTCATCAACAAGAGCTGAAGGACTGGGCTGGCTCAGCGATGGAGTGAAAAGCTGAAAATACACTTCCCACACCACCTTCAGATTAAATGCACTCTGTCTTCTGCAACCATCACTCGATTTGCAGACTGCATCTTCTGCAATCCACATATATACTCTCCCCATCAGAGTGTGTATCATCATTTACACATAGAGTTCATGCACCACCGCTTGCAATGTAGCACCTTGACAAGCATGAAGCAGTAGTGACACTTCGTATAAGAAAGTGCACCACTACAGAAGTCAGGATCCACTTCTTTGTATGAAAGCTGCTAACGCACAGGGTTTAAGAAGACCTGTAAGAGCCATTCGTTGTCCCTTTGAGAAAAAGGCGCTGGATTATTGGCATTGACGATGGAACCAATGCAGGCAAGATGGACAAACTCCAGATGGTTTGCCATAGTGCGAGAATGAATTTTGAAACACTAGTTCTCTGCAGCCCACGAGTCAAGGCCCAGTCAAAAGAGTCTCCCCCTGTTTGTGCTCATTCATCCCAACCACGAGCCTTTCGCTGACCAAAAAACCAGACTTCTCTCATCATTCCATATTAAGAAAGAGGAAGATGAGGAATGCAAGAGAGGGGATTCCAACCTCTCTGGTGAAACTTGGACCTTCAACTGACCCTCTATGCCGCCTTCCTTGTCGTGTACAAGCACTTTCGCAGTTAACTAACACTCAAGGGGACCTGTACAACTTCACAGGCTGGTTCATGATAGTTTCAGCAAACCTGAACTAGTGGCAGAAAGGCAATAACAAATGGTATCCAAGTCCATATCTACACCTTTGCACGCCAACAGACGTCCACTTGTGAGAAGACAGCACCTGTTTGAAGGAAGAGTTCCTTCCACTTCAGCATTTGTATGAGCATCCTCAAAGTCAGAAGCACTTGGATGGCCCCCATAACCTTTGCCAGCCTCATCAGCCCCTTTCTCAGGTGTGCCATTACTGCTCCTCCGGCGTTGCCTTTTTGGTGTTTTTCTATTTGCAGAATAACAAAAGATAAGTTCGAATCGTAAACAGACAAAAGCTTCACCTCATCACATCTTTCCATTTTCCACATGCACACATGTATACACTCAAGCAAAAGACGGTGGGAACCTGTTGCCGCTTGCTGGGCCCTCAGGGCCATCATCACCATCACTACCATCATATCTGGCATCCTTTTCTGCCTGGCGCTTCTGCTCGGCTTCTTTCTCACGTTCAGCCTCCCTCTCATCCATTTCTGTCAGCTCCGTATGATAGATTGCGAAGTTCATTACACTCAGTGCAGCATCCACGTCAGCTTTAGTAACCTGCAGCAGAAGCATGGCCCACACTTCAATTATCCCAGTCCAGGATCCAAACAGAAGTTCACCTGCACTAGGAATGCATAGACCATCTTTAATGGCCTCCATTGCCAACTCCCTTCTTCCCAGGATGCAAACTTGACTCCAACCAACCAGCCCCAGCCCCAGCACCTCATGATATTCTACGTATCGAATGACAAGTATCTATTACTTCTACATTGCTGGTAAGGAGGTGTTCTGCTTGAGATATTCAGAGAAGTATGGCATGGCCATCAACCATTTGCTCAATACCCAAGACTGCAGTGACATAACAATGATCCAAACCTTGCATATTGGCATGCAATGACATTCTGTTCCTCGATACAGTCGATTTAACTCAAAGAACCTGATTTCTGAGCTTCAACTTGGCGTGAGCTACAGAGAGACAGATTATGGTCTCCAATGTCCGAGCGGTTACTGGTAAAGTGCCCCCTCCACTCTGCAGCCCCAACCACAAAAACGGTTGCCTCTTATGACTACTGTAGCAGAGAAGGGTAGGGGCAGAGAATCAAGGGTAGTGATCCTGTGGAGATCATTGAGAAAGTTTAAAGAATTCTTAACCTGTATCAGTATCATGGTATATTCACCCTGCAAAAATTACGGCTCTTATACAGCATAAGGATACAGAGAGAGCCCAAGGGAATGTCAGTAAAAACCTTGTCGCTGTTATTATGCCGCATCTCAGAATAAGTTTGTGCTATCTGCTCCGAGGCCTGTAATAAAATCAGCTTTAGTAAGATAAGGACATACACAGCGGAAAGATTATTCCCAGGACCATTTTCACTGGGGCAGGGAAAGAACTGTTATCAGACTGAAAACAAACATAACTTCAAGCTTGCAGACATTTTGGGCCCCTTTCAAGAAATTATCATCTTACTGGTTTATCACCTCTTCTGTGAGGACAGGAATGTGCCTGCTCTTTGCATAATGAATGTACTTTTTCAAAAACTTGGTAGTCAGTTGTTCACGTTTTCCATCTCTTGTTCGCTTCTTGCCATGCAACAGTCGGTTATATTTTACAAACACAGCAGTTGCCATCTCTGCTTCCTCCTCCTCCACTGTCCCCCTGACCTCCTCCATCCTTGGCATCCCTGCAAAGTCAGAAGGATGCTGACATGACAAGAAATAACCAAGTGTGGGAGACAACACTACTATGTCCACACAAGTGTATCATGTGACTCTAGAATATTGAATAATCTAATCATGAAACTTGGCCTCTTCCCTGTACCTCACATTCAGCTGCAGCAGCACATACGTAAATACATCAAGGCAAATTCAGGAGAGACCAGAGATGAAAAATCCTGCTCTCTCCAAGATAAATCTTCTAAAGCCCTCAAAGAGGCAGACCTGAACCTTCCCCAGGTGTACAGTAGCGGTGCATGCGAAGAACATGCTCAGAAATGTGGCGGTCAATATTGGCATCCATTTGATCCAACACAATAAACAGCAGATCAAATCTTGATAACAACGAGTCAGGTAAGCCTATATTTTTGGTGGGTGTCAGTGCTCGGTCATACTGCACAGCAAACACTAGCACAGTCAACACTGATCTGGGCATTTGCATTTAGTTCCACAACGATGACAGTTCATCAACTGCCTGAACTACCCAAATCCATTAGAATTTTGTGATCTACCTGGGTTTGGCCTCCTCTGTTGGAGATATGGGATTCAGGATTACCTGACTGGCCTTCCCAGACGCAGTAGGTTGCCTACCTCTGTATTGTAAGTTAACCAAGCTGGGAGATGGTGAACCCACATGTCTATTGACAAAAGAGCATCGACCAGCCTGCCATTAGAGCTTCCTCTGGTAAGTTGAAAAAGAAAGAGACACAATGTCACACTCCTTGCTTCTGAATACATTAGGAAAGCTTCTTTGGAGAATGAAGCAGCTACCCGGGCCTCCCATCATGCTAGTGGGTATATTCTGTTTTCCTTCAGTCAAACTCCACCCTCTTCCTCCGCTTTGTTACTATGTCCGAACCAAGGCAGGGAGTCTATGATCTCATGGTTACAGCACACCACGTCCAATGACTGCAATTCAACCAAGTACAAAACTGTTCCTGTCTCAGCGACCTGTTCAATGTCAGCCTTCTGGCAGTAATCCTGTGAAAATTCCACATCCACGTGGGTGTAACTCCGTTGACATCTATCGTTGGAGGGGACGACTGGGTGACACGAGCTGGGAAATGCTGTCTATGGGTGAATCTCACAAGAAATCACCAAGAGATCTCTTGAGGAACTTTTAAGGTCAGAGTGTACTTTATTTGTGTAGGTTCAAATACTGACAACCCTTCAGCTATGGTCATGACCCCAATCTGCTATGTATGCACCAGAAAATTACCAACAAGGCAGTGGCAACTTAAAATGATGAGTATAGCTGGAACAGAGGCAGATCTGTATCATTATTCATATCCATCTTGGTAAAGGTTTCTTGGAAGCTCAGAGCCAACTTAAGGGGAACACCCGGAATTGGTTTGAGCTTTCATTGATGGTGACCAGATGTTGACCCATTTTGCATTCCAACGGACTGGGACAAGTCCCCAAGGGTAATACCAGAAGAGTCCACACCCCCCAGCTCCTCTCATCTTCTCAACACAAAATTAAAAGAAGGATACCGTGCCAAATATGGGACTAGCAGCTGCAACAACGCTGCAGCGTGCATTGAGGGAGGCATGGATGCCAGCTTTTGCTATGGTCACTGTTAACTGCTCCATGACTTCATGGATGGAAACGCGGTCAAGGTCACTCATCTTGTCAAACTCATCAATGCACACCACCCCACGATCAGCAAGCACCATTGCCCCCGCTTCCAACCGCCTCTCGCCTGTATTAACAAACAAGGAGTAGTACATCAACAGAATTACACATTATTCTCAGGATGACTGCTAAAAGGCTATATCTGTTGTATGCTGAAAACAGACAGGTGACGATTGGTGGAGACTTACCAGTTTCTTGGTCAGAAGTGACTGCAGCTGTAAGACCAACACCAGATGACCCCCGACCAGTAGTGGAAATAGACAGGGGGGCAATATTCATGATGGCCCGAAGAATTTTGACTTAGCCACTGATGGATCCCCCACCAACATCACATTTACATCTCTGCCAACCCAACCCAGTCATTGAGACACAGTCCACCTAACACCTTCAACATCATAGGACACAACTTCTTTACAGCTTCTGAGCCTTGAACCAATACATCGGTTTCCAGGACATGTCCTTGTCCCTCTCACAGGCTGCCTGCTCTTGTGATCACAGCATGCAAACAACTTAAAGCTACTGAATCTTGGACGAATGATATCCATCTTCCTTGTTCTTTCTTTTCCCCTCTGTTCCTGGGGCAGAGTTCTCCGGCATCTCCTGAATTGAAAGTGTCTGGTGATCTCTGAACTTGCTTAATCCAAACTCTGTCACGAGCAAATTGCCTTGCTCATCCTGCTCAGGCAACCCATTGATAAGATTAGGTCCCGGAGCATTTTCCAACTAAAATTTACCAAGGGTTCTTTAGATTTAACTAAGCTGTTACTTACTCGTGTGGGGTAGACAGAGCCTGTGGGGAGGCCGGTGGAAGAGGTGATGTCACGGTACTCACGATAGGTAAAATCTCCAGTGCTCGGACAGAAGTGCACACTCTTCACTACTTTGGGTCTGACCAAGGAGCCTGCCACCCAGCACAACTCTGTCATTTGCCCTTTTCCTTAACCTATGAATAATAAGAGAAGGAATTCTACGGAGACGGGGCTAATGCAGAGTCCCCAATTCTAGCGTCGAGGATATCGAAACTTGATCTGTCAATAGCACGCCTGAGTGCTTGACCATTCAATCTCAGAGAGTTCAGGGGGTGAGCATACTCGAGATCTAGCAGAAAGCTCAAGCTAGTCTAGGAAATCATGTAGTACGGTCATCGCGCGTTCATCGTGGAAAATGGCAGATCATTACGTTCTTTCATTGCCTGCGAAATTCGAGAAGACAGTGAGTAATGTGCGTACACTTGGTGACGATGCCCTCAACACAGACCATGGCGCCCAGGAAAGGAATTCCCGGGGAGTGAGTTTATTGAAACCAAACTGGCCTTCAAAGCCAATGTGGACCTCTTCCCCATCCCGTAGGTACTTGGGATCTGAGTTCCTAGTAGCTTGGTCTACAGCATCTGTGAACGGCTGTACATACTCGCTTGGGCTCCGTAACAGCCTGCAATGTTACAACGGCTCTTCACACATCGGGCCCCTCCAAACGACATAGCAAGTATTATGTACGCTTCTTCAACGGCGAAATCTCACGAAAAGCATGATGACAGTATTCAGAGCTGCCTGTGATCTGGGGACTCCAGTCTAGAGAAATGAAATGATACTTCATAACGTTCGCCGGGAAACTAAAATAGCTTAGAAAGCCTAGAGCAAGTTGCCACAATACCCATAATGTAGCCTAACCCCTGCGAACGACAACCTACTTTCGTTGGGTACATCGAAGTAATCGGCCTAAGCCCACGCATAAGGCGAGTCGTCGAAAGTTAGAAGTTAAGATGAATGCCTGCGAGCAAGGTCGTTATCAAAGTTGCGAAAATCGATGAGGTCCACGACCAGCCGAAACCTTACGTTATGCATCATGCTGCGTATTTTATCCATGTACACCCCTTGGCCCATCTGCAACCATTAACACAGAACAGCACAGCCTTCCTATCAGCGCATGGCCCAGGCGGAAAGGTCAGTACTCTGTAAATAGGGAAGGTGACAGTGAAAATAAGGGAACAGTACCTCGGGATCAAGGAAGCCCATGAAGGTGCGCTTGTGTGCCAAACTGGCTTCCTGATTGACCTCCATGAGCCCCTGATCGTTCCCACTGAGACTCTCAGTCCCTGATCTCGGGAGGAGATCTGCAGATGGCAATGCCATGTACACGCTGCCTGTGCGAGACGAGTGTGTTTGGCGGGAATCCGATGTTGGCTCCAAAACACCCGATTGGCTCATGTATATGCCACGTCACCAGTTTGTTTTGAAGTTGAATCCCCTCTTCACCAGAGCAACTCCACCGTCCCCTCCCCCATCAAACTACCATGCACATCTCTTTTCGGCTGACGTGCCTTGCTCGGGAAGGACCACCTAGACAACACGTGTCCCAGGTATTTATCAGGCCTCTCATTTTTTAATAATTGGGTCTTGAATGCACCTATGGGCCCCGCCAGAACGGCCCATGGGGTGAGCTCGTGAACCCACCCCCCTTTCACTTGGTCTAGATTCTCGATTTTTTCTAAGTCCTAGTTCTTTAACGGTGGCGGACCTTCTAGCGGACTCGCCAAACCCAGACTGACTCCAACTGGCGAGCGGACTGACCGGCAGATTGGCGATTAGCGAGCGGATTGATTTAGTCCGACAGATTGGCGAGCGGACTCACCGGCAGACTGACGATTGACGAGCGGACTGACTGGCGACGGACTCCAACTGACGAGCACCTAACTCCAACCTTCAGACCCTCCTCAAACAAAATATATATTTATAATTAACACACATTACCACCACAATGTCACCTGCCAAGATTTGAACAACAAACCTCACGATCGTCACAAGTTGCTCTTTACCATCACACTAGCTGCTGCTAGAAAGCAAACCCTTGAAATAATTATTTATTTATCTACATATCTTCAGGTGTTTTGTGGGCCCAACAGACTCGCTCCCCTTCTCGCTTCCCCTACGCGCGCCCTGGGGCTCACCCGAGCGGACTGACCCCGCCAGATAGGGTTGCCCCACCCTGCGCGACCCCCTATGCCACCCGCGGCCCCGCCACAACCACACGTGCCCGCATTCAAGTCCCAATTATCAAACAATGAGAAGCTTTATCATGACCCTTAGTGGTAGTTGTAAAATAAAAATAAAAAACTTCTATATTTCACAGCCTATATTAATTTAAAATTTAAACCACGATTTATTGGTGCCCATATTTATTTGTAGTTTTTTTTTATAAATTTATCTGTCAATAATATATTGTACTCTATATTTTCTTGCACGTAGTATTGGAATATTTGGAAGTAGCCTTCCCTAGCTCACATACCTGTTTTTCACATGAAAAGCAATGAAATATTATGTGGTGAAGGGCTAAATTCCAGGAATATTCTTTGTATTATGCTCTGTTCATGCTCATATGTGCTCATGTTCATGCTCACCGCTCATGCAACATACACACCTGCTACTACCTCAAAAAGAATGGAGAAAGAAAATAATGGCCAGCCGCAGCGAACAGTCAGATTGACGCTTCCCACCAGCAACTCATTTCCCAAAATCATCATAGGAATAGCGTGCAATTCCAGCTTTGCTAATGCTTCTCCAAATCTGCTCATTCCCACAAGTGGATCTCAAGGGCTGCTCTGCACTGGACGTTATGGAAGCACAAAAGGCTTCTTGTGTTACCCCCTCTCTTATTCAGAAAAAGTAAGCCCCAACTATTCTAATTACATCAGATGATTTTGAATGTGTAGAGTCCATATGGATTACTACTGCCGACATCAAACATTTGTGCAATCAACCCCCCCAACAGCAGCCCAGAGATCTTATTCAAAATTCAAAATTCAGGAATATTTCCAGAAATTGCAGCCTCACTATTCACTATCACCATTTACAAAAAATCTCATGGGGAGCGTACCTGGAATATCACCCTAGACTAAGTGTCAAGCCTTCAACTCAAATTCTGGCTTTTGTGAAGGATGCAGAAATCTACTCTACGCCTCCACCTATGGAGGCAATCTGGACTACGAAGAATGGTTGTTTGCTCCGGGTGGGGAGTCACAGTTGGAAATCCGCAATCAAGACACGTTGGTGAGTGAATTTCAGCTTCTGGGGGCCCACCTAGATTCTGAAATTGATCATGACAACTATAGATTGGAAATACAAACAAGTCGAAATAACGTGCATTAATCAAGTTGATTACGAATTGTATTCATTTGCATCTCCAAGCTTTTAGGAAAAGCTCAACTCCACCATCCACAACAACAGAATTAGGACACCGTTCTTGCACTATCACCAGGGAGAGTACAACATCCCCCTGTGCACATTATATACTCCAGTCAAGTGCAATTTAAAGCTAACTTCTATAGGGCCCACCTCCGAACAGGGGGGGCACTAGACGTAAGGCGAAGTGGCTAGTTACGCCGGTTTCGGCAGGAGTCCTCTCTCTCTCTCTCTCTCTCTCTCTCTCTCTAAGCTAACTTCCCACCTATAATCTCATTAACATTATCACAATTACCATTATAAAAAAAATTAGATATACTAACGGTATGTTAATAATAGAGAACTCAATGCATGCGTACAACCTCTCTGACAGGATGGTACACCAGTTGGCATGTCGAATCCTCCCCACCCTCTCTTGAGAGTGACATGGAACTGAAAGAGTGTAAATTCCAGTCGGTTACACAATAGGAAGTGTAACTCTACTTGGGGTTACACTAAGTTACATGACAGGGTGTGTAACTCCACTCGGTGTAACTTACAGTTCATCTCAAGATTTGACTCTGTCCAAATTTGACTAAGTATAAAATAGACTAGGAAGAGTTACATGAGAGACTGGGGTTACAGAGGGTTACACCGATTGGGATAGGAGTTACCTGGGCTACACTGCAAGAGGGTTACACCTATTTGGGTATAGGTATCCGGGTCCCACTACCATACTCTCCCATCAAGAATCAAACCCAGAATCTGCCGCCTACATTGCAATCACCATACCAATACGCTGAAGCAAAAACAGCTCTCGTTGCTTAAGGGTTAAGGATTATTTCTTAAGGACTATTTCCAGAGGTAAAGATCATTCTCCAATAAAGGAAATGAAGCATGATACGTCATGGAAACAGTAGGATTTCAACTGTTGGCACCAATGTCATTGTGGTCAAATAAGAAACGGGGGAATGTACACAGGATCCACCTTTCCACAATAACAATTTTTTACCAGCAAACCCCACAAGAACAAACCCCATCTTCAAAGTCACTACAACAGATCGTGGTTGTTATGACTGCCACACCGTGGTAGTCATGGTTTTCAATGACTTTGACCATGACTGCACCATGTTTTTATATGAAATTGACCTCCCGCAGTTGTTCATACGACTATAGTCATATGAACGACTATCTAAGTAGTCGTCTGTATGACTACATGGCTCCGGAATGGGCGGAAGGCTGGTCAACGGCAATTGACCAGATTTAGCTCATCATTCATAGTCATTTCCATGACTACAGTGTACATGGATGAGGTTACATAGTCATGATGACTACTAGGGATTTTGTAATTTGGTGTGTATAATACAATTAAAACACTATATGATCCTAAGAATGACTGATGGATGTATTGGTTAACAGGTAGTGAACTATAATTCTTATAGTAAAGAGGTTGTAGGTTCAAACTCCTCTAAGTACAATCAAATGGATAAGATGCCCTAGAGTTAGTAGGCGAGCTAGGGATAGTGCGTATTATCCTAGATGGACTACCACGTGGTTTTTTTCACTATTATAAAATGCATTATGCCACGTGGCACAATGCGGTGCGACGCGGCGTCTGACATATGTTTTTATTTTTTAGTTTTTTTAATTTAATTTAATTTTTTTAATCAATTGCGCCTCGCCACGTGGCGCGGCTGCGGCGGCTGCAGTATGGTATATATGACTGCAGTGAGAGATATCACTTGGTACATCTGACTGTAGTCATCCGGACCGTACCATCCTGTACTCATTGTATTCACTTGGTTTGCACGACTTACAGTCATAGAAGTCATATGTACCGTTTATGACTGCAGAATAGTCATATATACAGTCATAAATACCGCGATCTGTTGTAGTGAGTGATGAAAGCGGTTGGTTTCCTGTACAACAATTGCTCGGCCAAAAATCTGAGATGAATTTGGTGGAGATGTGGCAGTCACCACACCCAAAGATTGTTGATGAGACAGAGAGGCGTCCTAGGGGTCGTGCTGATGAGCCCAAAACCAATGGCCAGCTTCTCACTGTGGTGACAAAAAAAAAATTCATTTTACTCCACGTAATACAAAGTGTGTAAGGCACATACCCTGCCTCCACCTACCAGTTGCATTATAGATGTTTGATAGCAACGCATAAGTCACAACATCTTGGCCATCCACTTAGAATAGATGTTGCCACAGGTTCAGCCATCTCCACATTGCCATGGCTTCTGCAGGCACCAAGCAAGGCCATCCACACCACAACATCTGGTTCCATTGGCATTTTAGTATTGAGGTCCTCTGCTTCATCCAATTGCTCGCACGTCCAAGAAGTCCACCATGCAGCCAAAGTGCTTTACCGTCGGAGTCACACCGTAATCTGGACTCAGGGAATCAAAGTAACATCTTCCTTCATCCAGTAGGCCAACATGGCTACATGCAGAGAGAAACATAGAGAATAGTTGCAGGACCTCCCTATGACAACCATGCTGGGCATATCCTACGATCATCGCCCTCCACGACAGTATACCTCATTCAGCCATATTGTCAGATACTTCATTGCATCCTCAATGCTGACATTTGGCATACATGTCCACCTGGGCAGTGTCCAGAATGACATCTGGTACAATTCTGGCTTTGATGATGTCACCATGGACCTCTTTGCCATTTTCCTGGCATGCCAGGCTTGCACAAGCACACCACAAGCATTGGGGTCAGAAAAGTATTCACTCCACAGCTTCTCCTCATCTTTGTTACCTGTTTCTGGATTCTTTCCTATTGTCACATTGGCACATTTGGCATACATGTCCACGAGGGTATTGCTCACAATCACATCTGGTACAATTCCAGCTTTGGCGATGGACCATGCACCTCTTTGCCCTTCTCCAGGGTTGTCAGACTTGCACACGCAAACGCATATAAACGTTAAATGTGGTTGGGCATCACCCCTTCCCCGATCATTTGCTCATAGGTCTCCAAAGCCTCCATCTAGCACCCCTGCCGCGCATACCCTTCAAGCATTGCGTTCATTAACACCACATCTCGCTCAGCCATACCATTGAACACTTCTTTCATACATGTCCACGAGGGTATTGTTTAGAATGACATGTGGTACAATTGCAGTTCTGACAATGTCGCCATGGAGCTCTTTGCCCTTCTACAGAGCTGCCAGGCTTGTACATGCATTGCAAACTATCGGTTCACTCAACCAGTAACTTGCAGATGTCAAGTTTTTTTACCACTAGTGTGAAACTAGCTAGGAAATAGCTAGCTTTTACATATTGACGTTTGGGATTGGCCCAAGTGTCAATCCGGGGGTCAAGGCAGATTTAGGCCCTGGAGTGGTTATCTTCACCGCAAGCGCGGGAGGCTCATCTTTCTCGAGTTGAGGCTCATCTTTCTCGAGTTGAGCCTCACCGCGCCTAGCTATGGCGCCGTAGTGTGGATTCCCCATGGCGTGGGGTGCACTTGGCTTGATTTGTATTTGAGTGATGAGGGTATATATGCATGAGTTTATGCTTCAGCTTTGTGAGCTCTCATGAGCTTGTGCTTGTATGTCTTCTTCTTCTTTATCATTCGAGAAAGATGAGCTCGAGTCTGTGAGTGCCAGGTCCGAGTTAGTTGTAGCACTTGTGGTTTTTGCTTGAGAATGAGAGAAACCAGGTTGTTATTCAAGGAGCACCGTGGAGCTCTTGGTTGTTAGAAGCGGAGGCGATGTGGGTTACGAGGTGGTAGATCTTGGCATTCGATCTTCAGCTTCAGAGATGAAAGCACCATGCTGCAGGTAATTCCAGAGCACTTTGATGGTTTCAGATTGTGTACATGCATGAGCAAGCACGATTGGGAAGAGGACCAGTCAAGAGCAGGTTAGAGTGGCTTTGGTGGCAAAGCTGAGAACTGGACTTGGGAATGCGAACTTTCATTGTGTGAAGGATTGTAAGACCAAGCGAAAGGGCTGATTTGGCTTGGGGCAAATCAGTGCACTTTGTGGAGTATGTGGAGATTGGGTTTCAATCTCGAGCTTCAGCATTGAGAGGGCTCTTGTCATGGCAAGAGCAGGGCTGGAACAAGAGCTAAGAGGTGCAGCAAGGCCATGGAATGTGCACCTAGGGTTTCAGAGCTTGGAAGAAGAGCTTTTGCACCACAAGAGGAGTGTCTTGTGGCTGGAAATATAAGCCTTAGGGTTTCAGGAGCTTGGCAAGGGCTGTGGAGTGCTTAGTCTTGTCTTAGAGAGCATCAAGGAGCCAAGGAGCCAAGATAGGGGGCTGATACCTCTTGTGTGAAGAGGTTGCATGTGTGGAGCATATATTCAGCTCATTGAAGCTGCCATCTTCAAGCTTGGAGGGCAAGCAAGGAAGAGGGAAGGGCTAACTTCCCTTATGTGAGGGCAATGCATGTGTGGAGCATGCTAGCAGCCTGGTGAAGGCTTGTACGTTCAGGTGTGGTGTGCAAGAAAGGAAGGAAGGGGCTGGTTTCTCTGTAAGGCATGTGTGGAGCATGCTTTCAGCCTGCTGCAGCTTGTATTTTCAGGTTTGTGGGTGCAAGAAAGGAAGCAAAAGGGCTGATTCTCTTGTGGTGAGAGTGGGGCATGTGTGGAGCATGCCTTCAGTCCATTGGGCTTTGTTTTCACTAGTACAGAAACTGGTTTTTTTAACGGCTCTTCTCACACATTTTGGTGTGAAAAAAGCGCAAGTTCACACCCCCCCTTGGTGTTAGGTTAACCTAGTCCTTTGCACCACATGTGAACTTTCTTGGTCCTGTGAAAAAAACCATCTCACACCAAACTTGCACCTGATGTGGCAGTAGGCTTAGGTGGCTCTTTTGACGGATATTTTGACGGTCGTTTTGACTGGTTAGTTCAACTACTATTTTGACTAAGTAATCTTAATGGTCTTTCTACGGTACTTATTACACCTCGGCGCCACCATGTTTGCCACATGTATGTCAAAGGGAATGCCACGTAATAGAGTCCATCAGAATTATTAAATAAATAATAGATATTAAGGGCTCTTCTTACGGACTCTCTCACACAGATTTAACACCAGGTTCAAGTCATGGTGTGATCGCAATGACACTAGTGTGAATACTGTCACATCCACTGTTTTGTTCCTATTGGATGAAAAGTAAACAATTATTATTTGTTGACAAATGCCAAAATGAATAGTCATATTATTATTATTATTATTATTCTTATAATAAATGGGATAGCACCCCAAAAGCCATTGGCTGCTTGATTTAATATGTAATATATTATTGTTTTAGAATTTTGATTTGTTTTGTTTCATTTAAACAAAAGCTTATTTAAAACATGGATAATAATTGTATTATGAACCACATTGACCAGTAGTAATGTTATTAATATTAAATATAGCAAACAACCAGCAAAATACCACATTCATGTCTACACAAGTTTAATTTGGCTTGATGTGGGAAAATGAAGTTGTCTTTGAACAAGGGGATCTTGTGATCATACATGAGAATAGCAAGAGCATCAATTCAAAAAATACTGTTCATGTCAGAAGAGCAGTTTTGTTCACCTGTCTCAGCAACCTTCAATCCATAAAGAAAACTAAACTAAACTTGTAGCATCTTCAATATCACGCGTGTTTAATAAACTTTTCAGACCATAAGGTGGCACCTCCCTGCGTGTCACCCAATGTGGTATGATTAGGGGTAACAGAGTAGTCCGGGTACGGCAACACAACCTCTGAAATCATGACCGATTTCACATGGATACGGTAATAGTTGTCTGGCACATTTGCTTTCGGAAATCCAGCAATATATCCCACACCTGCCCTTCTTTTTGGTGCACAAGGATCAAACAATAACACCTTGTCGCCGATCTGAAACTGCAACAAAAACCAGATTCCTATATCAGAAATGAACCCTGGAGAACAGAGACTGACAGCTTGGCACTCCTGCAAAATGCATCCTCGTTCTTCCAGCAAACACCCTAACCCTACCTATTGCAGTACTTCCAATTCTGAATTGCATTTGCCTGTCTCTATACTCCATGCTGACATGATCAAAGGTGGAACGGTGCCATACCTAGTTGATAGCAGGTTCTTCATGGTCAACATGGATGTGGTAGGACGATGTCACAAAACTACCTTTGTAGGTTGTCAATCCTGCAGCTACACAGCGATACATAGGGGGTGTATTGATCCAGCATCAGACAAGGAAACAAAAGAGGACAAATGAAGTACTTACACTGTGCGGATTTTGTTGGTCACCCCATGGTTCAGTTACATCCACTGTGGTTGTAGTCTGATTGATAGCACATATTGTGCTTTCCCTGCCCATTGAACGCTTCACTGGTTTCACCATCTGCATATTGAATGACACATGATCAAAAAATGAGAATAGCACGAATGACACACATTGTGAAGTAACATTAACAATACAAATCCACCCACGCGCCCAAGCATTGAATCTTTTGCTCTCACCTTTCTTTGATTATGCTTTGTTGTTGCATCAGGAGGCAAAGTCGTTGGAACTCTGGCAGCATGAAGTCCTGGTTCGGATGCCTTTGCAGATTGTTGTGATCCACTACCCATGGCTGCAGTATTGAACAAGTAGTTGGGCTGCCCATATCTGTATGGGTGCCCTGACACATACTCAGGGATGTGTGCAGCCTTGGATACACCCTATAACCAAGGCAGTAATTCTTTCATAAGCCTCTTGCAGTTTGGCTGATCCCTCAACTTCCATGGATACGGGAAGATGCAATTATTTGCAGGGTTGGGTAAGCAAGTGAGTGGGGAATCGTCCACCAGCAAAGTATTGGTTGGATTGTAATGGTTGTAGTCCTTCCAAAACTTACATAAGTTCTTGTACATGACAGTTTTAGAAGGATTGAGAGGGTCCACCATTCCCACAGGTTGGTCACAATAGTCTTGGTGAAGCACCATCTTTGGTTGCTTCCCAGGAAACAATGCTTTCACAACTGGAAGGACATTACTCAATGACATGGAAGACCATACACCTACATCAAAAATCTGAAGGCATCGGTCCAGAAACTCCTGACACCCAGGTCTGGAGGTGACAGTGGGCTCTAGGTGTTCCCTTGTTCGTAGTCTGCTCTCACATAACAATCCATTCAAGTCGAGTATAAGGATGTGTTTCTGCCTCTCAGTTGCCGAAGGGCAATTACCAACAACTTGTACATGATTATCATGTACAAAAGACACACCTTTCTGTGGGGCACTTTGCAAATTCATGGAGACCTCACAGGCATATTGAGAGGGTAGTACATATGCCGGAAGTGCTACTGGTGTAGGGGACAACAAAACGGATGAACACTTTGCAGTTGCCTCAACAATATGGGGGGATGGATTGAGTTCACCTTCAGACCAACCCTCCATGTCATCATCCCCCTCCATTTCTGAAAGCCCAAACAATGAGCCTATTGTGTTTGGCTTTGGTGGCGGTGAAGAAATTGCCTTGAACAGGTTGAGTGGTGAGCCCATAACATGAGTGTTGTGTGGCGCAAAGGTGGTGCATGGTGGACCTGTAGGTTCCGAATCTGGCACATTCATGCCAAGTTTAGCTGCGAGCGCAATGTTGAATGCAGCTGCTGCCTCCAGTTGGCCTTGGACTGCTTCCAAAGCTGCCTTGGAGCTGGCTTCCATCTACACTTGTTTGTTTTCCATAGCATCGAGGCGAGCTGCTAGTGAACCAATTCCCTGCCCCATCACATAGAACACCTCCAAAGTAACAATTCACTACACTGACTGATGAACTAGTAAGAAAACAGAACCAAACGGCAACTAGCAATGGCATGGAAATCACGAATATGTAATTCACACCAGAATTGGTACTGAGTTTATATACCGTTGTGGCTGCACTGCCTGTACACCCCGAGCCGTAGCCTTTGTCACTCCTGGCGCTACCGGCGATCTCCTGCAAACTTGGTGTACGTCCAGTCTCCTTCTCCTGTGATTGCAACAAACTTGCAAGTGTTAATGACTAGCATAGCACACTGCCAACAGTAAAGAATTATCTAGGATAGCGTCAATGACTCCCCCTCAATAAGAGTGCTTAGTTTCTTGCTGGCGCCCAACTCTGAGAAGGCCCCCAAGTAGTAGCAATGTGTACTAATTCAATGGTGATAGGAATAGACTCTGAGCTCCAGCCAAAAAAACCCAACACATAAAGTTTGTCAATGCAAAACAATGTGGGAACTTCCTATGTTGTAAGAGAAGTACACCAGTCGTGCTACAACACCGCTGATTCCACTACGACCTGATCGAGATGTATTCTTCACACATCCCCGCGCCTTGACACCATTTGCCTGAAATTTCTTGAAATCAATGGAACCCCAACTAACAACTAGTTGTGCCCATGTCTTGTCTGGCACATGATGGGGTTTGGGCAGCCCCACACTATAGTAATTTTTGAACAGCTTATTTCGTTGGTACTTGAGCTGCCCGCAAATTGTTTTTGTAATAGCCTTTATGTTAAGACCAGGTGGTCCGTATTCCCAATCTGAAGCCAGGATCTCCATGATCTTTTCAATTAAGTGTAATGGTTGATCCTGAGCATACAATGACCAGTCCAACAAACGTTGACACTGCCCTCGCAGAGCTGTCATCCACTGGTTCCGAGCAGGACCTTCAGGGTTTCCAAGTTCATCACAAGAAATGAAAAATTTCCTCCTCCCTACAGCCACATTCTGAGCAGCCTGGTCTCTCAGATCTTTTGCAAGTGCCCTTCTTTCCCTCCTTAAAGCATTTTTGCGTTCTATAGGAGTCACACCTGATGTCCCCCTAGGACTAAGGCTGGAATCCTGCAAGGTTTCAGCAGTACCATGCATGTTACCACCTTCACTCTGTTGGGGCTGGACTGCTGTCTCCCACCCCACAGGATGATGCGGAGCAAATGCATCCTCGGTCTATTTCAGAATGCCTTTCCCTTTCAGGGTATTAGGTGTACCTGGAGATGTTGGATAAAGAGGTGGCCGCGGTGCAGTGAAGCTCGAAGGTGCCGGCAGTTGTACTCCACTGTAGTTGGATCCTGAAGGTTGGTGGCCACCATACTGGACCTGCCCCTGGTGTGGTCTTGCAGGGCTGGTAGGATAGAGGGAGGAAGTAGGTTGGTTGTACATAGGCCGAGGAGGATACATACTATGGGGATGCATTCCATAATGGTGGTAAATGGAATACCCACCTTGACTAGGATCATGCATTGGAGCGCCTGCAGGTGGAGCAAAAGAATTGTAATTCTGGCACTGAGAATCATTGTTTGGAGGTTGATAGTGAGGATACGGCATGTGCCCATGCAGATTATACCCTGACATGGTATACCTGAATATTAGGAAGGAAGAACTCACCCTGCTAGATGAATCTGACGTGGAGGCTGAAGTGTCTAAGGCCATGTCAAAAGCATGAAGAATGTCCGAACAAAACAATGTTAGGCATAAACTTCCCTGAACTCGTTTCCAGTTTGTGACATGGGTGAGGACTTTGAGGATGATCTGAAGGGTAGACCTACCCTTGGCACTAGACTGAAAATTTAACCTCCGGATGGGGAGTCTACCTTTGAACAATAAACAGATGCAGAGAGGAAAGGGAGATTGTCGATGCTCACTGGTGTGGGTGGCCTGAAGACAATGTCCATTTTGTGATACAAGTCTGGGGTATTCTCATCAGAGAGCGACCCTCTTCAGGACCATCAAGAACATAGTCCCTGCACCTCTGTTCACCAACTATCAATATCTCAAGGCTGAGTCTAAAGCGGTGGGCCCTGTTGGGGTCTCATTGCTTGGTAGCCCACATACAACAAAACTGATGAACGTGTGAAGGGCTTTCTAAAAGGAATCTGGAAAGCCTGAACTAATGTTTATAACACGGTAAGTCCTACTAATGGAGTGAGCCCCTCATTCTAATGGCAGACAGTTAATTAATTGTCTAGAAGATCTTCAGCTTTTCACCTTGAATATCAGGACAAGAGGTGACCAAGTGCAGTGGACTCGTGAGAAATCCCAAACTGGGGAACGCTCCATTGTGGATTATATCATAATGGACAAAAATTTGTTCCCCCAGTGTGCGAATGTGTTGATCGACAGAACTGATATTGCTACCTCTGACCAGTTCCTGGTTTGGAATGAGATCAAAAGGTGTTTTCCCAACACCAAGAGATATGTGAAACATTCGATTCGGAAGTGGCGCATAGAAAAACTTCATAATGAGGAGGTCAAGGTTGAGTATGTCCAGGCCTTGCAAGAGGCTCTCCCTCTCGATGCAATCGCTCCAAGAACTTCAGTCTCGCTCTGATAACGCAAGAAATGAAGTCGAAAGAGCAGGGGACTCTTGGGAGAGTTTCGTTTCCTCCGTGGTTGACAAGATCATTGGGATGAAACTAATTGTCTGTGCTAGAGCTGTTAATTGGTGGACCAATGAGATTAAACTCAAGATAGCTGAGAGACGAGCCCTCTATAAAGAGTGCTGCAATTTGGAAACCAACAGAGAATTGTGGGCGAGGTACTACCAGCTCCGTAAAGATATCAATCAGCTTGTTAGGTCTCAGAACCCTAAATTATACTGGGACAAGTTATATAGTGTTTGAAACTCGGAACTTTGGTGCAGATCGCAAACCTGCTGATGGGTTGGGGAGTTTGCAGGGTGCTTTGCGCGCTTTCTCTTTGTTGGGGCTTCTTTCATCGTTTCCATCTCTGACTCCGAGCTGGTCTCATTCAAGTCTTCATGTGCGGCATAATCTTGGTCTCGCTCCCGTCTCGCTGCAATTCTTGCTCTCGTGCCTCCTCTGTGTCTGACTCCGCTACCACCTGCGCTTCCTCCTCTTGCTCTACCTCTTTCTCCCGTTGTGACATTGCAGAGTGCAGGAGTTGAACTCTGTGACTTCGGCGAGGAGGACCTGTGTGTTTGAGGATTTCCTCAACGGGCGTTTAGGGCGACTCAATCTCGCTTCGACGCTGCAAAGAAGAAGAAGAAAGACAATGTCAGCAGCAGCAAAACCCTAACATATCCTCTCTGCAGGTTTGGAGCTTTTAATGCGGTTTCATGGCTAGGGCTAGGTAGGGCATATGAAAAAACGCAAGTTCGGACCTCTTTGCAATGTCGTAGATCTTCAGTCGTGCGAAGAATGCCTTGTTCTCCGCTTGACGCTTTGCTCGTTCTACCTCCCTCGCTGTAGGCTTGCGCCCTGGTGTAACTTCTGGACACTCTATGTCTGTCTCCATTTCCTGACGAGTCTCACTCAGTCGCCAAGATGATCCCTCCTACTGCCCATCGATTGCAAAGGCGGACACAAGCAGAACATGACGATGACAGATTGTGGAAACTAGAGGAAGCGCGAGCAAGAAGACTGGGTCTTCGGAAAATTCTATGTCCATGCAATGCCTGTCATGGTGGGAACTGGCAAACCATTGGCCGGGCTAAGCGTCATCTGCTTTTGAACTTGCGAGATCCTAACTTGCGAGAACTCCCGGTGCATATCTGTGGATTCTCTTCCCTTAACCCTGATGCATACTTTGAAATTATAAGAAACAGTTCAAATTCCTGGTAGCGGGATTGTTGTAAGGTGTAGAGTATTGTACATGCCCGTTTTCCTATTGCCACGTGCCTGTATTATGGCACGTTCCACATCCACCATTTCCAACCCTAAACTCCCCATCTTATTGTGGATTGACATGTGGACTGATATGCTTATAAGCAGGAAAACTCTGGAGACGAACATGAGGGGTTTAGAACGGAAACCAGCCCTGCAGGTGGTCCTGATACCTTGGATCGTAATCTTGACATGCTTAGAATGCTCCGGGAGACATTCGCAACTACAGATAATGGGGTGCAAACTGGTGATGCACATGAGGAACCGGGAGATGGAACACAGGGCCAATGGGACACAGATGGAGTGCCAGAGCAGACTGATGGTGGACTGAAGAGCGATGGTGATCGTGGTGCAGCGAGTGCCTTACGTTTTGAGCAGGAGGCATCCAGGGCTTTGTATGTAGGGAGTTCTTCCTCTCGATTGTCTGCTACCTTACTGCTGTTAAATGCTTGTCAAACCCATGGTGTGTCAAACACCTTTGTCGATGAACTCCTTACATTGTTAGGAAGACAACTGTTGCCAGCAGACAATTGCCTGCCAAAGTCCCACTATGAGGCAAAACAACTCATAATGGAACTCGGGCTTCATTACGAGAGTATACATGCATGTCCGAAAGGTTGTGTGTTGTTCAGAAGGGAGCTTCAAAATTTGGAGGTTTGTCCAAAATGTCAGGCATGTCGTTATGTGGTGGGTACGAAGACACCAGTACCTCGTAAGGTCCTTCGACATTTCCCTATCATTCCAAGGCTGCTTCGAATGTATAAAGCCAAATCCATCTCAGAGTTATTGTCATGGCACTTTAAGAATCGAAGTTTGGATGGCTTGGTTAGGCACCCAGCAGACAGCAAGGCTTGGGCCCACATTGACCAAAAATGGCCTGAGTTTGCAGCGGACCCCAAAATCTGCGATTGGGTCTCGCATGGGATGGTGTCAATCCTTACAGTGATAAATCAAACAAATGGTCAACTTGGCCTGTCATGTTGGTAAACTATAATCTTCCACCATGGCTGTGTACTAAGCCATTTTTCACGATGTTGGCTTTATTGATTCCTGGACCACAATCTGTGGGAAATGACAATGCAGATGTTTATCTGCAGCCCCTTGTGGATGAGCTGAAATTGTTGTGGGAAGTTGGTGTGGAGGCATTGGATGGAAGTAGCCTAGTGGGGCAACAGTCATTTCGCATGAGGGCCATCTTGATGTGGTCAATCCACGACTTTCCAGCTTATGGGTTGCTAGCAGGATGCGCACACGGGGGATACAAGGCCTGCCCAGCTTGCGGCCCTAATGTTGATTCCAGGTACTCCAAGGCATGCAAAAAAGTTTTGTATCTTGGTCATAGGAGATACTTGCCTGCTATTCATCCCTATAGGAATAACTCGTCCCACTTTAATGGACATGTGGAACATAGAGCAGCTCCTATGGTGGTCACTGCAAGTGAGCAATTTGACCGGGCTACAACCAGAGAGTTGTATCTCGCAATGGGAGGGGCTGAGGGGGAAAACTGGACCCTTCAAAGGAACATGGCATGAAACGGGTCACTGTTTTGAACCAATTGCCATACTGGAAAGACTTACTCATCCGATACACACTGGATGTGATGCATTGTGAAAAAAATTTGTGTGAGAATGTGCTGAGAACCATTCTTGGGGAGAAGGACACAGCCACATCTAGGAAGGATATGGAACTCAATGTCATTCGTGAACACTTGTGGTTGAGACCCCATCCCTCTCACCCGAACAAGTTGGTCAAGCCTTTGGCCCCATATGTTCTTACTGAAGATGAGAAGGTGCTGTTTTTGGAAACATTGGCTGCAGTAAAGGCCCCCACAGGTTATGCTGCCACATTCCAGAAACATGTGGCTGACAATAAACTGTCTACAATGAAAACCCATGACTACCATGTAATGATGCAGCAGATTTTACCTCTTTGCATTCGAGGGGTATTGGGAAAGGGTCCACGGATGGCAATTATGAGGCTTTCTCGAGTCTTCCAAAAAGTGTGTGCAAAGATCATTAATCCAGCTGAGGTACCGGCCTTAAAAGAAGATGTTGCAATCACTATGTGTCTGCTGGAGAAAGAATTCCCTCCGTCATTTTTTGATATCATGACTCACTTGCTTGTACACCTTGTGGACGAATTGGAGGTGTGTGGTCCCGTGTCTAGCCGTTGGATGTATCCTATGGAACGGTATATGAAGACATTAAAAGGCTATGTAAGGAATATGAGCCGACCTGAAGGGAGCATGGCGGAAGGGTATGCTTTGGATGAGGCCCTAGGGTTTCTAACTGAGTATATGGCTGAATTTCATGCTACAAGCCGAAGGGTGTGGGACTCCAATGAAAAAGACTCAGTTAGTGGGGAGGTGGTTGAAGGATTGGGAACTGTACGAGTCCTCACCATTCAAGAACGAGACAGTGCACACGAGTATATTTTGCACAACACAGATTGCATGAAACCATTCCTTGAGTAAGTATGTTGCTTATCATATCCTGTGTGTTTCATTTCTGCCAATGGTATAAGCTGTAATCCTAATTTGCAATTCTCATTTGGACAGGGCCTATGAAGAGGAGATGGCACTCATAGAAGCATCCCGCACTGAGTTCAGAACAGCATACCTTTGTGGACAAGACCAAGACCACCACAATGGAGAAATTCCATACCCAACAGATATGCGCTTACTGGCTCCATTCCATGAATGGATTGAAGGTGCTGTCCAACGCAAGGTGAGTTCAGGTGAGTCCTATGATTTGGACATATGCCATTTATGTATACCACCAGCAGTACAGTCATTGGGCTTCAAGTCCATGTATGCTTACGGCAATCACTTTCGAGCAATAAGTGATGGGACTGGCGCCAGAGACAGGGTGACATTTGATTCTGGAGTTGCTCAAGTATTCCATCAGGAAAGCGAAAACAGAGCAGGTATGTCCAGACGAGTGTTATCCCAATTGGAATATGTGGGTGTTGTAAGAGAAATAATTCAACTGGATTACGGAATTCTTCACCCAATTCTGTTCTTGTGTACATGGGTGAGGTCACACATGGTGGGCCGGAATGCCACCATGAAACGAGATGATTATGGCTTTCTCTTGGTTGACTTCAGTCGCATGTTGCCTGGGATGGAGCAGCCCTGGACATTCCCTAGTCAGGTGGAGCAAGTTTTTTTCTCGGATGAAAAAAGTTCACGAGGGAACTGGAAGGTGGTCCTTCACAAGGACCCTCGATCCCGACGAGTGGTTCACGATATTACAGAAGTGGCACTGGGTGAGGGAGACATTTATGTAGGCATGGTGCCTCCTGAAATTCCTCATAACATCATGACTGAGCTTGCTGTTTGTGTTCCTTTGAGTGAGGCAGATGAATTGGCCATTGCCAACTTGAATGCACCTGCAAGGCA
Organism: Takakia lepidozioides; assembly: GCA_030704615.1. NCBI lineage: Eukaryota > Viridiplantae > Streptophyta > Takakiopsida > Takakiales > Takakiaceae > Takakia > Takakia lepidozioides. The sequence goes on from CM060734.1 coordinate 63,845,621, forward strand.
GAGGCAAAATGGTAGAAGGCGGAGGCAAGCTCCACATGGGAGGTACCAAGCCAGTTGTGCTATGGTGTAGAGTTGGTTTCTGCTATTGCATGTACTTTTCCAGGGTTTAGACTTGATACAGCATGGTACCTTCCATGGGTGGGAGTGACTGAGCTGTTGGGGTGGGCAGAATTCTGACAAACACACTTTCATTTGTGACAGTGAACCCTAAACAGTCATGAAGCTGTGGCATGAATCTTTTCTGACCCTAATCAATGGTGGCCCAATTGTGGGAAAAAGGTGAATGCATGTTGGATTATAGAGAGTAGCAGATGCAATTGAGCATAGGAACTAGTGTGAGAAGTTGAGTTGGGTGTTTCCTTGAACAAATGTAGGCTGTTATTGTCAGTTGCTACCAGCAAGGCAAAGATGTATGCATGATTTGTGAGAGGCATGGATAGCTGAAGGAGCAGGGATAGAGTGTGGGTCCAGATTCATCGGTGAGGGCCACATTTCAAGCACAACATTGCCTATGATTCCTTGTGGAAGGATTGGTACAAGAAACCTGCATGGGTAGATGGTCAACTGGAAGCCGCAGCAGCAGCGGCACAATTGGTAAAATCAGGCGATGAGGGCACCTTCTTCAACACATTTCAGCCTGTTTTTCCCCCTTATCACAATCGGCCCTAAATTTCCATGTTGAATTATGCAAGTTAGCTGGTTGACTGAATCTTTGATAGATTGGAGTGACTTTGACATGATACTGCCAATGTGACAACAGGAAAGTATCCAAAAACAGGTACAAGAGATGAGGAGAAGGTGTGGAATGAATACTTTTCTGATTTGGTCAAGTTTAGGGAGTGTTCAACACCATGGCTGAACAAGATGTGGTGTCGTGGAGCGCGATGCTTGCAGGATGTGCACAGCAGTGAAGTGGGATGGAGCCTTTGAATTGCTGAATTGGCCATTGCCAACTTGAATGCACCTGCAAGGCAGAGGCGAAATGGTAGAAGGCGGAGGCAAGCTCCACATGGGAGGTACCAAGCCAGTTGTGCTATGGTGTAGAGTTGGTTTCTGCTATTGCATGTACTTTTCCAGGGTTTATACTTGATACAGCATGGTACCTTACATGGGTGGGAGTGACTGAGCTGTTGGGGTGGGCAGAATTCTGACAAACACACTTTCATTTGTGACAGTGAACCCTAAACAGTCATGAAGCTGTGGCATGAATACTTTTCTGACCCTAATCAATGGTGGCCCAATTGTGGCAAAAAGGTGAATGTCTGTTGGATTACAGAGAGTAGCAGATGCAATTGAGCATATGAACTAGTGTGAGAAGTTGAGTTGGGTGTTTCCTAGAACAAATGTAGGCTGTTATTGTCAGCTGCTACCAGCAAGGCAAGGATGTATGCATGATTTGTGCAGAGGCATGGATAGCTGAAGGAGCAGGGATAGAGTGTGGGTCCAGATTCATCGGTGAGGGCCACATTTCAAGCACAACATTGCCTATGATTCCTTGTGGGAGAATAGCTACAAGAAACCTGCATGGGTAGATGGTCAACTGGAAGCCGCAGCAGCAGCGACACAATTGGTAAAATCAGGCAATGAGGGCACCTTCTTCAACACATTTCACCCTGTTTTTCCCTCTTATTAGAATCGGCCCTAAATTTCCATGTTGAATTCTGCAAGTTAGCTGGTGGTGGACACATGTATAGCAAATGTGGGAGCACTGAGGATGCGTGTTCAACACTATGGCTGAACGAGATTGTGCGTTTGCAGTGCGTGTGCAAGTCTGGCAGCTTTGGATGCATCACCAAAGTTGGAATTGTAACAGATGCGATCCAAATGTGGGGAGCATCAAGGGTATGCCAAATGCCTCGTATGCCAAATGTGGGAGCATCAAGGGCAAACCTGGCAGCTCTGGAAAAAGGGAAGAGGTCCATGGCTTCATTGTCAAAGCTGGAATTCTACCTGATGTGATTCTGAACAATGCCCTCGTGGACATGTATGCCAAATGTGGGAGCATCAAGGATGCGAAGGCAGTTTTCCAACACTATGGCTCTTGGAGTGATTTTGACATGTACCAGCGAAGGGGAGAAAGTGGGGCCCTCAGTAGACGAGTTGAAAAGCACTAGTTAAAAAGCACTGGCGCTTGATAGGGTGGGGCAAAATTCAGGCTGGGGTGATCATTGATATCCCGGACGCAATGTAAAAAAGACGGTTGTGAGTGAAGGACACCCGTAGCAAAAAAACCCTGCTGTCTCAAAAAAGGAGGCAGTCACAAAGAGCAAGGCACTTTGTCCAAGCTTCTCGAATCTAGCAACAATGTGGACAGGGATTGAGTCATTGGGAACAATTTATGTAAGGTGGCGAAGAAAACCTTGTCTGAGGATCACTGGATATTTCTCTAGTACGGTTGGACTAGTAGAGATTGAAATCCGTGCTCAGCTTAGCTTCAGATTGTCTCATTGTGAAGGGTCACGGTTGACTGGACAGAAATGGGATTGACATTGCCGGGCTCCCAAATCTCTGAGACGACATGTGGTAGTTTTATCTATAGCTTCTCAAAGCAATTGTTTTACATTGTTCATTATAGTGTGACATTCTCATAACGATATTGTCGTCAGCTGCATGAGCAGTGCATCTTTTTGGATTGTTGGTCCCCATAACCCTAATAACCTTTTTGAACTTTTTAAATTCTCTAAACAAAAGTCTATGTGTTATGTCGTCCAGGGCATGTTGAATAGAGGTGGAAGTCATTTTATCCATCCATCTTCCACCTGGATGTCAATGGGCCAAGTCATATCCACCTTGATGGTCAATGTGCCACGCCATATAGTTGCCCCAAATTCCTGTAGGACATCTGACACTCACCTCACACTCCATGACTCATTTGACACTCATGTCAAATGCCCCATATGAATTATCTTGGTCAACATTTGTTGACCGTATGGGTGTCATTTGAGTGTGAAATTTGTAACACCATGTGGCTTTTCCTACAATGATCCAAATCACACCTTGCCTCGTCTCACATGGGTGTAAGAAGAGCCGTTCAAAGTGCCAGGTGTGAACTATGGGTGGTGTTGGAAAAACCGGTTTCTGTAGTAGTGTTTCAAGCTTTAGAGAGCTAGAATGGAAGGGCTAGGGCTGGTTTCCACTTGGGTGAAAGAAAAACACCTGTGAGGGGCTGTGTCGGGCTGTGCCGGTGGCCTTCCGAGCTATGACGAGTTGTGAGGGGCTGTATCGGGCTGTGCCGGTGGCCTTCCGGGCTGCGCCAGGCTGTGAGGGGCTGTGTCGGGCTGTGCCGGTGGCCTTCTGGGCTGTGACGAGCTGTGCCGGGCTGCGCCAGGCTGTGAGGGGCTGTGTCAGGCTGTGACGAGCTGTGCCGGGCTGAGAGGGGCTGTGTCGGGCTGTGCCAGTGGCCTTCCGGGCTGTGACGAGCTGTGGCGGGTTGCGCCCGGCTGTGAGGGGCTGTGTCGGGCTGTGCCGGTGGCCTTCCGGGCTGTGTCGGGCTGCGTCGGGCTGTGAGGGGCTGTGTCGGGCTGTGCCGGTGGCCTTCCGGGCTGTGACGAGCTGTGCCGGGCTGCGCCGGGCTGTGAGGGGCTGTGTCGGGCTGTGTCAGTGGCCTTCCAGGCTGTGACGAGCTGTGCCGGGCTGAGAGGGGCTGTGTCGGGCTGTGCCGGTGGCCTTCCGGGCTGTGACGAGTTGTGGCGGGCTGCGCCGGGCGGAGAGGGCTGTGTCGGGCTGTGGTCGGTGGCCTTCCGGGCTGTGACGAGCTGTGGCGGGCTGCACCAGGCTGTGAGGGGCTGTGTCGGGCTGTGCCGGTGGCCTTCCGGGCTGTGACGAGTTGTGCCGGGCTGTGAGGGGCTGTGTCGGGCTGTGCCGGTGGCCTTCCGGGCTGTGACGAGCTGTGTCGGGCTGAGAGGGGCTGTGTAGGGCTGTGCCGGTGGCCTTCCGAGCTGTGACGAGCTGTGCCGGGCTGCGCCGGGCTGTGATGGGCTGTGCCGGTGGCCTTTAGGGCTGTGACGGGCTGTCACGGGCTGCGCCAGTGGCCTTCAGGGCTGTGACGGGCTGCGCCCCTGGCCTTTGGGGCTGTGACGGGCTGTGACAGGCTGTGCCCATGGCCTTTGGGGCTGTGATGGGCCGTGAGGGGCTGTGATAGGCCGTGCCTGAGGCCTTTGGGGCTGTGACGGGCTGTGACAGGCCGTGCCTGAGGCCTTTGGGGCTGTGACGGGTTGTGACAGGCCGTGCCTGAGGCCTTTAGGGCTGTGAGGGGCTGTGACAGGCCGTGCCCGAGGCCTTTGGGGCTGGGGCCTATGTAGGGCTGTGACGACTGTGACCAGTGACCAATGTAGGCTGTGCTGGTCTGTGGTGGCCCGTGTTGACCTGTGGAGGGCCAGTGCTGACTCGTGGAGGCACTGGTGGACTGCCTAAGGACTGGCATGTGGTCTTGAAGGCGGAATTTTGACGCTCGTGGAGGGTGTTAGAGGGCTGTCTGGGACATAGTCACATTTACAGGGGATCTGTGGAATACCAGGGGATCTGTGGGACTTAGACACATTACAAGGGATCTGTGGGGTACCCTTAAATTTTGCAGTCACAGCCAGTCACAGCCACACAGCCATACCCAGGCCGACACAGCCCGACACAGCCACACAGCCATACCCAGGCCGACACAGCCCGACACAGCCACACAGCCATACACAGCCCGTCACAGCCCGACTCAGTTGCACAGCTAGTCACAGCCATACACAGCCCGTCACAGTGCACACAGCCAGTCACAGCTTGACACAGCTGTCACAGTCATAGGGAACGACTGTGGGGAACAACATCTGCGAAGGGAACATGTAGTTCACGGATGACGGTTAGTGAGGGAAGCGGTTAGAGCAGCTGATAGGAGATAAAATCAGGAGCGGGGACGGGAGAGGGGGACTTCTTGGATCACTTCTTGGGGGATCATTTCTGGGAAGTGAGAGGGCGGATAGAGGGGAGCTTGGGAGTACAAGGAGGATGTTACCACAGCAGAAGGGAGGAGGAGACAATTGCGACTTAGTTAGTATAAGCTGGTGAATTACATAGAGAGGTAGATTAGAGAAACTGTGGCATCAATATGTATCTGATTCTTATTAATCTGATTCTTATCCGATACAAGCACACTGTGTAGAGAGACCTGAGAGAAGTTGTGCATGAATGGAATCAGGGGATCAAAGGAGCAACCATGAACTGAGAATATGAAACCAATAAGGAATATAAATTGGAAACCCAACCATGATTCACTAGCTGCACGTCATGTCTGATTGTTCCACGCGGGTTGAATGCTTAGAGATATCCAACTCTTCTATCTTGGAGTTTCCCCCTCGGATAACGAAGGGATGGGTGAGTAAAAGCCGCGCGACATTTGGCGACCATACTGGGGAACTGAGTCATGAACAACCAGATGTGACAGGCATCTGGTGGGATCATGGTGGATGGAGAATTAAAAAATTTGATGTGAATCAAATTCCTTGTGGAACAAAGAAGGAAAGATTGTCTAAACAATTCTTTCAGAGGTTCTTGGAATTGCCAGACGGTTGTAAAGAAAATATTCTGAAGAGAGTGCATGATGCTGACCCGGAATGGGGTCTGGAGAAATGAGTGATACAGATTTATCAGGTAGCCTGTAGAGGAAGAGCACGTTGGTTACCCACACTAGTTTATGTGATAGCCTTGCTATCCATTAAAAGAGTGGAGTTTGAAAGCTGGGAGGAAAGAAAAGTGAATGTTTACACTCATATGCATGAGGAGCTTGTACTGGTAAAGAATTGGATTCCAAAGGATATTTTGTGGATCAAGCTCACACCAAGAACAGCTTTTCAGACTTGTTTACCATATGGGTATATGGTAACAGAGACCTCCAGTATGGCCAGAGGTACATTGAAGCTTGAAAGAAACCCAGGCATATACGAGAGATACTACAGAAGAGAGTTTTGGTCATTGCCACACTAAAGAAATGAAAGACATGGGACATGAGTGATGAAAGAGAAGCTAGACTCCAAAGATATTCAGCAAAAAGAGAAATTTATCTGAAAGCTAATTATCCATACCTTTGGGACAGAGGAATAGACATTGGGGAATCATCTGGACTCTCACACCATTGAGATCAGGGAGTACAACACCCATACCGGAAGAGCTAGAGTTGGATACTACACCTTCTTTTTCGTTGCAAGAAAGATTAAGGGATTTGGTAGAGGAAGAAGATCCAACACGAGGTGGAAGATCGGAGGTACATCCCTGGGTAAAAGACTTGACAGAAATCTTTGATAAGAAATGGCATGGAACACCAAGAGCAGGAACTCCAGTTTCTGAAACTGAAGATGAGGTGGAAGAGCCAACGGAGAGTTCAAACTCTCCAACACTATTACAAAACAGTTACATGAGTGAAGAAGAAGAAGCCCAAGGGCAGAACTTGGAAGATGAAAACAGAGAGAGGAAATTGCAAGATGAGGGATATGAAGAAGTAGACCCAGCAGCTGAGGTTGAGACTACAACCAGGACATCCCAACCCGTTGGACCTGGATCAAGTGGAGCACTTGGATCACAGGCCAATGAAGGTGTCGGCTCAGAGGGATCAGGCGGAAGACCTGGATCTGGCTCTGGGGGGACAGGGAGTGTGGAAAGTAGTGCAACTGAGGCTGGGAATACTGTGAGTATAGTAAGGCCAGGAGCAGGAAGTGCTCAAGGGCCAGTACTTGGTGGAAGAACCACCACAACTACTACAGGTCCTCAAGGACCAGCATCAGCCAAGGGGCCAACAACTGTCAGGGGGCAGGGTGTAGGGTCACAGATGGCGTTACAACCAACACGGGCAAAACCACATTTTCCAATATATTCAGGAAAAGGGGATCCTGATGTGCACATTAGCCAATTTGAGCACATGTGCATAGTGAACAATGAGAATGGCGATGATGCCAAGATGAGATTGTTTCCATGTTCACTCATAAAGAAAGCCAGTGAATGGTATACAAGATTCCCTGATAATCATTTCCTAACCTGGAATGGCTTGAGTACAGCGTTCCGAAATAGGTTCAGGACTAGTAAAACTGAGGATGAAGTGTATGGAAGTTTACAACAGTTTGAAGCAGAAGAAGCATGAAACTGTTGAAGAGTATATGGAGAAAATGGAATTGATGATGAAAAAGTTGGTTGCTATACCAGCACCAGGATTGCAGAAGGCTTGGTTTGTGAATGGACTAAGACCAGAGTTGCAAAAGAAAGTTGACATGTTACCCCACAATACAGTGGAGGAGGCATTTGAAACAGCAAACAGAATTGAGCAATTGGGAATGCTCAGGAAGGAGAAAAGGGATGAAGAGGACTCTGAGGATGAGTCAGATGAGGAAGAAGAGCTAGAGCAAAAGAAGAAGAGTAAAAGGAAGGAAAAGATGAAGAGGGAAAATTATGAGAAAAGATTAGAATAAATCTTGAAAAAATATGCCACAGAGGCTGCAACACATTGGAGGAAGGGTGTCTGGTGTGCAAAATGCCAGAATGAAGGCCACACCACCACTGAATGCCATATGAAGGAAAAACACTGTACTATCTGTAAAATGGATAACGATTCTACTGAGAATTGTTACTACAACAGAAGGACAGCAGCAAGAGAACCTAGGCAAGTAAGGATGCATCAAGTGCAACCCCAGCCAGGAAGAAACAATGATCAGGACCACTATGGTAGGCTTGATGGTTATAACAATGGCATGGGAAGAGGTAATCCAAGAGGGAATTACCAAGGGAATTTCAGAGGCAACTATCAGGGTAATTCAAGAGGAAATTACCAGCCAAGAAATCAGGATTACAGAAATAATCCTAGAACAGACCAAGGGCGAGGACCCAATGGAGAAGAACTGTGTTACTATTGTAATCAGGCAGGACATCGCAAGGCGGCTTGTCCATTCTGGATCAGACACCAGAATGAGATGAGAGCTCATGTGAATGAAGGGCCAGTAGTGGCAGCCCACATGGTTAGGCCATGTGTTGTACCGGAAGTCAGTACAATGATAGTAACCAGAAGCAAAGCCAAATTAATACCTCCAGTGGAAGAGGAAGTGGATGATAATGAAGATGGCAGTGATGTGCCTGAAGATGATGAGGCTTGGAGAGATGAGAAAGAACTACATAAAGAAGTGGCAGATACCATAAGAGAAATGCAGAAGAGTACTGATATTCCCATAGCAGATTCCTCAGACTCTGAAAGAGAAGAAGAAGTCAGTGAGGAAGAAGGAAAGAAGGAAGCTGCAAAAGTACAGAGTATGGAGGGGACTTTGGCTGAAGTGATATGCCAGTCCAAGGTGGAAATTACCATTGGACAGCTATTGGCTGTGGCACCTTATTGTAGACACATGCTGTATCAAGCAATCAACAGGATTGCCCATTTGACAGAGAACACAGACCTGAACAGCAAGGTAACCAGTTATAATATGAAGCCAGAAGGGCGAGGATTTTGATGATTCTATGCCAGTAATCCAATTGAGAATTGGAAGCACAGAACTAACTGATGTACTGATAGATGGAGGCTCTGCAGTGAATATCATGACAGATCAGTTGAGGCAGAAGCTTGGTCTAAATAACATGAAATCAGCCCCATTTACAGTAACAATGGCAGATCAAAGGAGTGTTCAGCCATTGGGATTGATAAGAGGAGTTAAAATACAGATTCAAAAGATGATCTTTATGATCACAGTAACTGTGTTGAAAATGGATGAGGTCATGGAAGCTTATTCCTTATTGTTGGGTCGACCATGGCTGAAACAGGCCAGGGTATCTCATGACTGGAATTCACAGTTACTAACTGTGCAGGATAGGTTGCACAAGATACAAATCACCACGAAGAAATCTGAAAGATTATCTGTTACAAGAAGACCAAGAGGGGTCAGAGAGTATGATTGGAAAGAAGGACTGGATGAGGAGCAGGAAGCTACCTTGTTCGCTGCACACCCAGAGTGGGAACAGGTTGCAGAGATGCAATTAGAAGGTCTCAGTTGTCTAAAGAGCATCTGTTGTGGTGTAGTGTCAGCAACACCAATTGAGGAAGAAACAAGCAGTTACCCACCACATTTCTATCAAGAAAGAGAAGGGGAAATGGAAATCGTAGAAGAACCAGCCACTGTAAGTCTACACGATGAAATAGTAACTGGTTGGACAATCACAGCTGACGAGCAGGTGAGGGAAGTGAATGTGGGAACTGAGGAGAAACCAAGGATGGTGGAGGTAGGAGCGGATTTGGAGCCAGAATTCTTTGAAGCTAAAAGTCTGTTTATCAAATACAGAGATGTATTTGCTTGGAACTACGAGGATCTGAAAGGGATACCACCTGAGATCTGTCAACATAAGATTGAACTAGAACCAGGATCAATACCAATTAAACATGCAAGATACAGAATGAATCCCAACTATGCAGAGAAGGTTGGAGAGGAGATCAAAAAATTGGCTGAAGCTAAATTTATATACCCGATAGAGTATACAACTTGGTTGTCACCCATTGTGATAGTTCCCAAGAAGAATGGCAAACTAAGAGTTTGTGTGAACTACAAAAAACTGAATGCTTGTACGAGGAAGGATCCTTTTCCCTTACCATTTACAGAAGCAGTATTGGACACTGTGGCAGGCCATGAGATGTACTCATTCATGGATGGCTTCAGTGGTTATAATCAAGTGCAAGTGGAAGAAGAAGACCAACATCACAGACTGGGGTGCTTATGCATACAAAGTCATGCCTTTTGGACTTTGTAATGCACCAGCAACTTTTCAGAGAGTGATGAGTGAATCTTTTCAGGAGTATCTGGATGATTTCATGCAGGTATTCTTGGATGATTTCAGTGTGTATAGCTCTAAGAGTGAGCACTTGCATAAATTGGAGTTATGCTTGGCCAGATGCAGGATGAGAGGTCTGGGCCTGAATCCAGAGAAGTGTACTTTCTGTGTAAACTCGGGGGTGCTTTTGGGACACATTGTGTGTAAGAAGGGACTTCTTGTGGATCCCAGAAAGACAGAGGCCATTAAAGCCTCTCCACCTCCATTAAATGTTAAGAGTCTAAGGAGATTCCTGGGACAAACCAGCTATTACAGAAGATTTGTCAGACGGTATACACAGATAGCAGCACCATTGAGCAAGCTTCTGAAGAAAGATGCAGTGTTTGCATGGACAGCTGAATGTCAACAAGCTTTTAAGGAACTGACATTGTCAGTGACAACTACACTTGTATTGATTAATCCTCACTGACAGGAAATGTTCCATGTTCACTATGATGCTTCAGGAGAAGCATTGGGAGCAGTGCTAGCCCAAAATGTTACAGGAAGGATAGATTCACCTGTGTACTATGCTAGCCGATTAATGAACAATGCTGAAAGAAATTATAGCACAACAGAAAGAAAAGCATTGGCAATGATCTATGCAGTAAAGAAATTCAGGCATTACCTGTTGGGAAAGAAGTTTATGTTTTATGTGGATCACCAGGCTCTGATATACCTGGTGAACAAACCTCTGATAAGCGGAAGAATAGCAAGATGGTTGATAATCTTGCACGAGTTTGAGTTTGAGGTTGTTTACAAGCCTGGGAGGCTGCATCTTGTAGCGGACCACTTGTCACGGTTATCAACAGGAGAACCAGCCACGGGAGTAGATGATCAATTACCAGATGCGAGTTTATTTGCAGTGGAGGTGCAGGGAAGTGCAGAAGACTGGTTAGATTGGCAGTGGCCAATCAGATACTATCTTGCTCATGGTCAATGTCCACCAAGTTATGGAAAGGAGCAGAGAAAGAGAATTGCTATCAAGGCTCTACCTTACACTATGGTAGGGAGCAGAATGTATAAGCTAGGACCAGATGGAGTGCTGAAGCGATGCTTATACCACCATGAAGTTAATAAAGTTTTAGAGGAAGTTCATAAAGGAGTGGCAGGAGGCCATTTTGGAGAAGAGACTACTAGTAGGAAGATACTACTCGCCGGTTACTGGTAGCCTACTTTGTTCAAGGATGTGCACGAGTATTGTAAAACTTGTGATGAGTGTCAGAGGCTAGGACCATTACAGAGATCTGGAAAGATGGCTTTGCATCCTACAATGCCTACTGAACCATTTCAGAAATGGGGATTGGACTTTGTTGGACCAATAAACCCACCAGCCAAAAATACACAGAACAAGCATATAATCACAGCAACTGATTATACTACAAAGTGGGTGGAAGCTAAAGCTCTGAGAGACAACACAGCTAAGTCCACAGCCAGGTTCTTGTATGAGAACATACTTACACGATTTGGCTGTCCCCTGGAATTTATCAGTGACCAAGGAAGTCACTTCATAAATGAGACCATAGAACTTCTCACTAGGGAGTTCATGATTGTGCATAGGAAGAGTACGACCTATTACCCACAAGGTAATGGACAGGTAGAGGCTACCAACAAAATATTATGTACTATCTTGGCTTAGATAGTCAATGCAAACAGAACAGACTGGGATACCAAGCTACTGACAGCTTTGTGGTCATACAGGACTCCATATAAAGTCACCACTAAATATACACCATTCCAATTAGTTTATGGTATGGAAGCCTTACTTCCAGTGGAGTTTTTGTTACCTACCATGAGAACTGAATGTGGAAGAAGAATGGAATTGGAAGATTCGATTAAGGTCAGGAAACAAAAATTATACCATGTGGAAGAAGTATGTGCGGATGCAACTGACAACATGGCCATACAGATGAGAAGGAATGATCAGTTTGATGAAGGGAAGTTAAAGACTTTTAAAACAGGAGATTTGGTTTTGTGGTTGCAAAAGAAGGGAAAGATTAAAGCTTCTAAGCTTAAATCACCATGGAAGGGACCTTATGTCATACAAAGGATGTATGATAACAATACATGTTACAAACCATCAACAAAGAGATGTTGGGAAAAGTCAATGCCAACAAGTTGAAAGGATACAGTGGTATCCATGACAAACCGTTGAGACACGATTTGCATATAGAATTACAGGAACAGTCATAAGTTGTTCCAATAATACCAACGGAGCATGGAATACTTGTCGTTAAACCAGTTGTGAGCGAAAACACAGGTGTTTGAATAGCTGTCACAGCCCAACACAGGGTAACACAACCTATCGCAGCCTAACACAAGGTAACACAGCCTGTCACAGCCCAACACAGGGTTACACAGCCTATCACAGCCCAACACAGGGTAACACAGCCTATCACAGCCTAACACAGGGTAACACAACCCGTCACAGCCCAACACAGGGTAACACAGCCTATCACAGCCCAGCATAGGGTCACACAGTCGCGCACAGCCTGTCACAGTGCAACACAGCCTGTCACAGTCTAACACAGCCTACCAGAATTACACAGTCCATAAGATCAGTGACAGGTGGACGCAGGATAATGTCAGGGAAATGGCCGGTGCAAGAAAGGACGGAAGCCAGTTTAGAAATAGACACGTGGAAGTCAGGCCGCGACACACAGCTGAGAAGGAAGTGCAAGAACAGGTGTCATCAAGAAAGAGGACAAGAAGGGCCGTCAAAGTACCTACCTAGCACGTCAATTCAGATGAATGGCGGGGCCATTAATGAATACGGAAAAAGGTCAACGGAACAAACGCCAAGTAAAGAAAAGCGCATTCCTTGTCACGTGTGTTATCCTAGTGGACAGTCCAGCATGGAAAGTCCACTAAAGGAAATTAAATCTGAAATCCAGTCACAGCGGTTACATCCAATCATAAACAGGAGGCAGGATCAAGAAATCGAAAGGGTTTTGAGCGCAAGAGTCGGCGTCGTTCCAAGTAACGGGCGTCTCGATGGGACAGACCATCAATGCTATAGCTTTGAAGCTATGAAAGAACTAACAGATTATACGCTCGCGATACTACTTACGCAGTGGCACGGGGACAGAAGAACAGAGAGTATCTTTTCTCTTGATCGATGCTTGCAAGCCCCGCTGGCTTACAAGAAATTACCCATAGCATTTTGTGGCAACCATACGTTTGTGCTTTGTGCCCTGCAAGCATTACTTCAGTTGTTACAGCCACAACCTTTCTGTTTCTCTAGAATGAAGAGAGTAAGAGGGATGGAGGACATCAGGGTGAAAAGCACCACAATCCTGCAGAAACAAACGATTACTACTCCACAGGCGGTGAAGTTACTGAAGGACCTGCGATTAGAAGGATTGCAAAGCAAAGATTGGACATTGCACCATCGACAGTACATGTTACAATTCTTGGAGAACTTTGAGCCTAAGACAGGAGCAACAACGGTGAAGGGAGTTGAATTAGAAGTTACTCCCCTATACCTACAACAATTGTTTGAATTGCCATCAGGTCAGGTGCATGTGGATGAGCACAGGGCAAGATTGCAGATTAGGGATTTATTTGAAGAAGGGAGTTTCTTTAAAACTCAGGGTTATGCTTCTACCAAGGCCGTGTACCCAGGGCTAAGGGAGGTAGGCCAGATACTGAACGTTATGTTTGCCATGAAACAGAACCAACAGTATTTGAGCAGATCCTTCATAGAGGAAATACTCAAGGCCCTGAGAGGAGAAGAGGTAGCATGGGCGGACATAATGTACAACGGACTGGTAGAGGAGATGAAAAGATTGCAAGGCACTGCCGCAAAGTCTCCTATCATAGTGTCTGGACCCATCATTGCACAAATTATTCTAGACTCGTGCATACTAGATGCGAGAGAAAGGAAGGAGATGGGAGTGTTTGAGACAGCAACCACTGCCATAGAAGAGCAAGGTTCTTCACAGGGTGAAGGGGGATTGACAGAGCGAAGGACTGTCACATTGGAAGCAGAACCATTGGCTACGAGACAGCCGGAAGAAGAAGTTACTCATACTTTTGTGCAAGAAGGGGCACAACAGCACGGAGGGATGTGGGTGCAGACAACACAACCCGTGGAGAGAGAACAGGAAGTTACTTCAGTAGCACAGCCATCACAGCCAGATGTTCGGCTTGTCTCAATGTTACCTAGAGTTGTCCATGCAGTTCCACCAGAAATTATTGATTTGGAGAAAGAAGGGTTAGATATACCCACTACAGAACAAGTGGTGGCAGACATTGAGAAGGGGGACCTTCTCTATGAAAACTCTAGCTTGGGCAGGGAAACAGGGGTACAGGAAGTGCAAAGTCTGTACAGGGAAAGCCCTAATGTGCATGTATTACCCACACCTGTGGAGGAGGTTCCAGAGGTAGAACAACATGACACAGCAGCACCTGTGGAGAAGAAGGGGGTTGAGAGAGAGGATCTAGTAGAGTAGTGGCCTGAGTGGTTTGTGAGAAGTAGTACATCAAAGGATGACAGTGCAATGTGCCACCCTCACAAATGTTCTGGAGCAAGCCACAACAGAAGCCAACAAGCAGAGGGAGAGATGTGTAATGGCAGAAACTGAGGTAGTGAAGCAAGCCCAACTTATTGTGGACCTCAAAGATACAATATGTCACAACGAAAGTGCTTTGTAGCAGTACAAACAGGTTGAGGCTAACCAGGAGAAGTACATTGTAGAGTTGCAACAGACACTTATGGCAACTAGGAATCAACTCTCCGTGGCTAGCAAGGCAGCACGGGAAGCCAATAATCTGGCTGCTGCTTATACCAGCTTAGTTGAACCTCATGAGAAACGCATGCAGGGATTGCAACAGCAGTTAGATGCCTACAGATTCAAGGAGGAGCAGAATCTCAGAGGTGCTACACAGGACAGGGTGGATGACCAACTTTTGAAAGTCTGGTTAGCACAAGGGCCAGTGGAAGGGAAAGCACCAAGAAAGCTCAACCAGGAGGAGATGAATGACCTCAGGCTACAAGTGCAGAACATTGCCACCACTACTATAGACAATGTCTATAGTAGGATAGCAGAGCTACAGGAAGATGTGGATACACTGCAGACTCAAGTGGAGGACTTGAGTTCAAACATTGACAAGAGGCTCATGATTCCTGAAGAACACCTCATGGATGCTTACTTGAAGGCTAGAGCTCTTATTTTCCAATCTTCTTGCAAAGAGGTGCAGGAGGCACCAATGGTGGAAGGGCCAGTGGCACCAATACCACAGGAAGTGGTTGTGCAAATGACTGAACCTGTTACTACAACACAGCCGACACAGAATGAGGTATGGGGAGATGCTGCTTTCAACCCACCAAGAACTCATGCTGCACGTGAATACAATCGAGCTATGATCATGCCATTCAACGAAATTCTTAGTGTCTTGGATTTGGCCTGGAAGGAATTCAGTCCTCCACAGTCATTCACACACTATTATCAGATTATGCGCATTTGGTTGTTAGTGGCAACTCGGACTAAGGTTCTTGAAATGAATCAACTCATTGAAGATCATCATTTTGCGAGATACTGGTCTGAGGCAGGCACCATGTTGAAGGAATTAATTGCCTTCCAAGTGGTTCACGGGCACATCCACACCAAGACCGAGGAGGTAGCCAGTTTAGTCATGGGCTGTGGAGTATACTACACTGCTTGTTTCATTGCACGTTACCACATTGAGCAGCAGAAGATGCAATCCAGATTTCTGACTTATTCCAGTGGAAATCATTGGACCTTACCTGTGGTGCCACATCATACGTATTTATATGATGTAAAAACCATGTTGCAGAATGATTCACAACTCTGTTCATGGTTTAACTTGGCTTGGAACATCTTGGCCAAAGAAAAATTCGGCTTTGATGATATTTTTGCTAAGGGAAAAGCAGCTTGGAGGTATTTACACACTTCCCAAGTAATCGGAACACCTCTCATCTATATGGACCAGGAGTTGAGGGTGTTCACTAACATGGCTTGTGACCGCTTACGACAGGTCATGAATGGTAAACTTCCAGACATGGTGGGCCAACACTGCATGCCAATCATCGTTCCTCAGAAACCAAAGAAGATCAGAAAACCAAAAAACCGCAGGACTGACGAAGATTCAGACACTACAAGGGAATCTTCAGAGAAATCTTTTGACATATGGGAAGAGTATGAAAACGCACAGATGGACAAAAGACGACGGGGATCTCCTCTGTCTGAGCCATTACAGCCTGTTCAATCAAAGGGCAAGAAATCAATTTCAAGTCAAGCTCAAGCATCTCCATCAAGCAGTCACAGAACTCGGGCACGCACACAGAGCCCTCCAAAGAACTCTCACCAACAGACAGGACCAAGTTCACAAAGGTTTGCTGATCCTAAAAAGTAAACCGTGAGGACACGACTTTCTGAGAGAGGGAAGGGGTAATGTTAGAGGGCTGTCTGGGACTTAGTCACATTTACAGGGGATCTGTGGAATACCAGGGGATCTGTGGGACTTAGACACATTTACAGGGGATCTGTGGGGTACCCTTAAATTTTGCAGTCACAGCCAGTCACAGCCACACAGCCATACCCAGCCCGACACAGCCCGACACAGCCACACAGCCATACACAACCCGTCACAGCCCGACTCAGTTGCACAGCTAGTCACAGCCATACATAGCCCGTCACAGTGCACACAGCTGTCACAGTCATAGGGAACGCTTATCATGACAGGGAACGACTGTGGGGAACAACATCTGCGAAGGGAACATGTAGTTCACGGATGACGGTTAGTGAGGGAAGCGGTTAGAACAGCTGATAGGAGATAAAATCAGGAGCGGGGACGGGAGAGGGGGACTTCTTGGATCACTTCTTGGGGGATCATTTCTGGGAAGTGAGAGGGCGGATAGAGGGGAGCTTGGGAGTACAAGGAGGATGTTACCACAGCAGAAGGGAGGATGAGACAATTGTGACTTAGTTAGTATAAGCTGGAGAATTACATAGAGAGGTAGATTAGAGAAACTGTGGCATCAATATGTATCTGATTCTTATTAATCTGATTCTTATCCGATACAAGCACACTGTGTAGAGAGACCTGAGAGAAGTTGTGCATGAATGGAATCAGGGGATCAAAGGAGCAACCATGAACTGAGAATATGAAACCAATAAGGAATATAAATTGGAAACCCAACCATGATTCACTAGCTGCAGGTCATGTCTGATTGTTCCACACGGGCTGAATGCTTAGAGATATCCAACTCTTCTATCTTGGAGTTTCCCCCTCGGATAGCAAAGGGATGGGTGAGTAAAAGCCGCGCGACAGAGGGCGGTTCGAGGAGTATCTTCATGATATTCCCATGGTTATGCAAGTGAGAGAGGAGAAGAAGAGTGTTGGGATGAGAGCATGCTGGGGTTAGGCATTGCTTTAGCTTCTCTTCCTCGTAGTTTTCCACCCTCTCATTAGGCCAAGACCTTTCCGTAGGTGGAGGCAAGAGTCAGTCCGGGTTTGGGCTGGGGTGTCCTTGTAGGAGCAACACCGTGGAGTTTTTGTTGGTGTGGGGGAGTTGTCGTTCTGATTTCTTGTGTTTGGATCCCCTCCATACCTGCTTGATTGTGCGCCATGTTAGTTTTGTGTGGGCGCTTGCTTTCATAGGGATTAGGCCGGGTTTGATCACCGGTCAATCCTAGAGTATGCTGTCGGTGGTGAGGCTGGAGTGATGACCAGTCAGACCATCATTGTTTCTCCTGTGGTGAGGTTGGAGGTGATGACCAGCCAACCATAGGAGTGCTTGCGGTGGATACAGGTGCAGGTGTAGGCTATGTTAGGAACCTAGTATTCCAAACCATAAGCCGCAACAGGTTCTCTACCCGGTGGAGAGGGGGTTAGAGACATGTTCATGACCGGTTGAGTGACAGTTTGTCAACACGGAGGTGCCACTAGTTGTTGGGGAGAGTGCCGGTTCGAGCACTAGCAATACTAGTGGGTACACGAGACGAGGTGTGCGGTTTAGGCCACCTTCACCTCCTGTGTCTTCTACGGAAGGTTCTGTTCGGATTGTGAATCAGGAGGACTCACACCGGCGGTGCAAGTTGTTTCCTTGCCATTATTGTGGGACACAATGGAGGAGATGTATGGAGCTACTAAGGGGCCTCGTAGGTACTCTGGAGCTGTGGGCACCATCGAGTTGGATGATTTTATCCAAGAGTTTGATAGTTGGTGTGATTTGCAGCAAATGCGCAATCCACAACTATTTACACCTTTCACGGCATGGAAGGGGCTGTTTCAGCACCTTGAGGGGCCGCCTATGGATGATTACCATGAGTTCAGGCGGGGGCATGAGGTTGAGATTGAGGAGTGGAGGATGTACTGGTCACCCGACTATGTCTCCATCACTAGGGGCACTAGAGCCACGAGGGCATTGGCTACACCTACCGCTGCAACGGCTGCTTCAGCAAGCAGCAGTGGGATTAGTGGGACTGGTGATACCAGAGCTACGACGTCCACCCAAGCTACTACTGCACCAGCACTAGTGGCGGTGCCTGCCTTCAACCCTGTTGTGGACTTCTTCGAAGAGTTAAGAGGGAACTACCAAGGGGTGAGGACAGAGAAGTTGCGGAGCTTGCAAGAGTTCCAACGGAAGCCGACTGAGAGCTTGAGGGAGGCTTTCACTCGCATGAGGCGCTTGATAAATGTAACCCAAGGGGTTACAGAAGCTCAGGCAGTCCAATTCTGGTATGGGATATTGGACAAGGAGCTGAGGAGAAGGGTGCGGGATGCAACTCTCCTACAAGCGGCCCAACCCACCTTAACAAATGTGTTTTTGCTGGCAGAGCGGCTAGAGCTCAACATGGTGGAGGAATGAGTGGTCATGGTGGGATTTGCTAAGGAGACCCCACGGGGTAGTGGTGCTCCTAGCCAACCACTACCTCAACGTGCTCAAGGCAACAAGGGGGTCCAGGTGAAGCCAGGGAAGGACAGAGAGGACCTCAGATGCAGGGGTCTCTCCCTTCATTTGCAGGCCAACAACGGGTGGATGTGGTGTGCTGGACATGTGGAGGACCCCATGTCAAGAAGGATTGCCTAGAGGGAGGCAAAGGGCTAGCATATGCACAACCTGCACAGTTGCGGTGTGGGCATTGTGGCAAATATGGGCATGGAGAGGCCCAGTGTTATGGTTTGCATCTTGAGTTGCGCCCAGGCCAGTTCCAAGGGAACAATGGTGGCTGGGGGCGGGGTGGAGCAGCCCAGAGAGGACGAGGTGGCCAGGCACGAGGTGCAGGCCAAGGGCAAGCTCAACATGGCCAAGGACGCAGAGGTCAGGGTGGTGACCAAGGCATGGCCAACCGGCTTCAGTAGCTAGAGCAAAGGCTCGCTGCCATGGCTACAGCTCAGGTGGTACCGGCTCCAAGGCCGGATGGTCCACCTCCTGCTCCTGATGGAGGAGATATGGGAGGCATAGGATTTATGTGTGGGGCAGCACTACCACTAGTGCAGGTGGAGTCTGCTGCAGCCGTGACTCGAGGAGCAGCACGAGTTCCTGAGCCACGAGGTGCAGAGGTGGAGTTGGATCCACAGCGTGGGGAGGCAAGCCGTCAGGCTAGGCTTCCTCAGTCATTCACATTGGTGGAAATATTGTCGACGCCATCTATGGCACCTAGTTCTCGCCCGACTGTTACCGAGGCGGAGGTTACTATGCCATTGGGGAGAGCTACACGGGTAGCACCACTACCTAGTGTTGCCAAGGCTACGGCAGCTAGTGTGCTGCTGGGAGCGGCCACATCTATGTGCCAGGCTCCATTGTTCTCGGCTACCATGATTGCGACGCCGGGGGTAAGACCAGCTGAGGTGTTCAGACTGGCAGCTACACTCTGTGAGAGTGGGGAGGTTACTTCATCTTCTGCGGAGATAGTGGGAGGTGTAGTGCCGGAGGGATCCTCGGATTTGAGGGTCAAGACTGCCACGGCGGCGCCATGGCAAGCTGCAGCTGCCAGGTTGATGGAGCTGCTAGCTAGGCCAGCCATTGAGCGCACCATGGTGACACCTAGAGTTGTTTTGTTAGACAACCAGGATGGCATTTTCTGTTTGAGTGGACCGATAGGCAAGAGGTACCGGCCACTGCGGGTCTTGTTGGACTCGGGAGCTCAGCCATTGATGCTGGGCAAAGCTGCTATTGCAGGCTTGGGCCTCACGGAGGCGGATATGGAGCCTTGTCCTTTCTAGATATAGACGTCTCTGGGAGGATTGGAGCAGGCTCGGGGCATGACACGGCATGAGTTGGCTATCAAACTTCGGCCGGATCACCCTACAGATGGCTCAGTGATGCGAGCCAAGGCCATTGTGACAGACGCAGTCTCGTACGATGTCCTGGTTGGTGGGGCAGTGTTGTACCCCATGGGCTTCACCCTGGATTTTTGGGAGGAGTCAGCTTCCTATAGGCTTGGATGGCAGTCAGGGAAGGGCCGGCGTGTGCAGCTCCCTGTGACGTTCATAGGAGGAGTTGCGGTTGCCCAACGAGGCAAGATGCCGACACTGGCAGCATTCACAGCTGCAGTGACTTGGCCTCAAGAGTTGCTGGAGGGCAATGCCCATGGAGAGGATGTGCCACCTCTAGCAGAGCAGGATGACATACATGGTGCGGCGGAGTTGCCTGCCATGGTTGCTCATACTCCATTGTGGGGTACGAGCAAGGATTTGCAGCAGATTGCTGATTGTCGTGTGCAACAAGCCTGGGTAGAGGCTTTTGTACCGTCAGGAGAGGAGGAGAGTGCAGGTATTGCACCAGGACCACCTCAGTTGTCACCATTGGATACCACACATATTGTGTGGGAGTATCCGAATGAAGGCATTTGCCTTCTGGAATTGTTTGGCGGGATCAGCACCGGATTGGCTACTGTGCTACATGCAGGTGTGCGGGTAAGGCGTTATGTAGTGTGAATGCAGGGGAGTAACATTGAAAATTTTGTTGGGAATCAAATTACGGCATTGGTGAAGAAGGGAGTGCCTGGTACTAATGTCGGGAGGGAATTACCCAGGCCTACAGGTAATTCCATGGGAACACTATGCTCTTGCTCTGCCAGGACAAAATATGGCTAAGTCATAACATGCGCATTTTTCATCCTTGGAATGAATGATTTTCGTCGCGTATGTTTAACCTAGAAACTCGAGCTGAGAAAAACGAGGAGGAAGACGACGGGCAACTCTTCACAGCTGCTGCCGTGGAGTTGTCAGGCAGGCTGGCTTGGGAACTTACACCTGCGCCATGTGAATCAGCTTGCCTTAAAGCGCGACGTTAAGGGATCTGCTTGGCATTTTGTGCAAAGAGAAGCGGTGCCTCTTTCTGCGTGGTAATAATCAATTTTGAAAGCTGAGCAGGTGCTAAGAGCGGTGCACTACCGCTGCCGCCATTGTCTTGAAGGGTATAGTTATGAGGAGATAGAGCGCAGCAACAGCTGTTGGGGAATGAGAAGTGCAGGCTGGTGTGGATGCGACTCGGGTTATCTGTAATTAAGACTTGTAGTTACCTTCTGTCTTAGAGCTGTAGGAGCACATCAATCCTTAGGGCAGAAGTACACATGTAGAAGGATAGGGTAGAGGTTGGCAAGCACAAGGATGTTGCCAGCTGATGAAGCAAGCCGTCATGACATGATGAGAACTGGAATCAAGATGAGAAGAAGCGTTGAATATGGCTGATGACAGCGATGGTGAGGTGCCAGCTTAGCAGGCAGAACCACCGCTTCACACGAGTATAAGACAGATAAGTTCTAAGAGTGTGGGCTTCTCTTTTTGGGCACTTAGGAATGACTTTGTGAAGTTTTTGGAACTGTCTCTTGTATCTGCTGAAGGGGACAAAAATGTGAGGAGTAGAAAAGGCCTTTGAAAATGGAATGAAGACACTGGAATTCAAACCAGGATAGGGTGGAGATGGATGCACCTGTTGTTACACTGTCATTAGGAAAAAGATAGAGGGGACAAGGATAGCTCACATCAGGGTCAGAATGGTTGCTGTTGTTGTGTTCATTTTCTTTATTTTCAGTGTCTTCAGCCAGCATAAGCAAACCAGCCCTGGATGTTAAAACAGTGGAGCCAGTGTAGAATTAGCTTGGTGGATAAAGGAGAACAGGGATGGTCAGACAGAAACGGATTTGAAGAACTGAGAGGGATGACGTGGATGGGGAAGAAAAGTCAATACTGTTTTGGGGTTTGGATCTGATTTATAGAAGTGTTCTCAACATGTGAATGACTGAGGTTTGCATTTGAGGAGAAAAAGAGAGCTGTCAGGGTGGGTGATTTGAGATCTGTAGAAGGGTTGTGAAGCACCTTGGCCAAATAGGATCCACTTGGGGAAAGATAGTGCAAGGAACAGTCACTGGAGAGAGAGAAAAAGAGAAAGACTGACAGAGGGGCAGATCATGTCTTGTAACCAAGGTTGACTTCAATGATGGATGCACTGGATGCCTGGCTGGATGTGCATTTGCATTGCATCATAGCCATGCTGTTGTGAAAAAATGAGGAATCCACACACCAAGGAAAAAGGATTTGAGAGAAAGAAAAAGTGAAAAGGGAGAAGGGTTGATGAGGGATGGACAAATGGAGAGGCAAGGTCAAGAAGACATGAACCCTGAATGATCAAACTAGTGGGCCTGCAGTTCATGGCAGATCTGAGCTGTCCACCCGCCTAGACCGTGATCTCATTACAAAAAGGGGCTTCCGACGTGTTGCAGACCAAGGGCACTGCCCACAAGGGCAGTGTTTATCACTGACATAGGGCTGATTGCATCACTGAATACATCGTGGCAGCATAGTTGGTGCTGTACCTGCAGGTAGAGGATGTTGTGTAAAAGGTAGAACCAAGAGTGAACAACAATTTGACTCCCCATCCATGTCTTCTCTTCCGCTGCGGCGTGGATGAGGATTGCTTGAACTCTGATCACGAAGGAGCTGAGGGAAACCCACAGCCAAGTGACGACAGTGGGACAGATTAGAAGAACCTTCTTTCTTTTGCTCCGCTTAGAATGGAAGGAAGCACAATTAGAATTATACAGAAGGGGATTCACGCCCCTTCTTTTTCACACTACAGTTACTTGTATTGGAGAGGGATGAGACTGCACGACCTGTCTCACTCCGTCATGTTGCTCAGATGGTGCAGCAGTACCCTGAGTTGTTGCCGGTGTCTGCAGTTCGTGGATACCAGCAAGCCTTGCTAGCAGACATTTTGTTCCTGGGGGCGCAGGATTTGGAGCAGGTGGGCTCCATTGATTTGGTAGTGGCATGTTGGCCCTGCCAAGGGCATTCATCAGCCGGACATGGCAATGGATTGCGAGACTCGAGGTCGGGTCTGTTTTGGGAGATGGTGCGGGTTTTGCGCCACTTGCAGCTTCATCAAGCTGTATCTCCAGCATACATCTTAGAGAATGTGCCACTGATGGGCGATTCTCGAGCCAGGGTGATGGCCAGTGTGCATCAAGTCCGGTCGTGGCTTGGGTCAGCAGTGTTGCTGGATGCAGCTGCAGTGGGCTCACGGGCTCATCGTCCACGGCTATGGTGGACTAACTTGATGCCACCCACACTGCTCAAGCGTGCATTTGATGGGGTGCAGCGGCCAACACACCTCACAATGGATAGCATTTTGGACACATGGAGGCAGTCTCAACGTGTGAGACACGATGACCGTTCGCCTTTGGCAATGGTCAACAGGGTGGGTCAACCACGAGTAGCATTACCTACATGCCGCACTAACCGTGCACATTGTGTGGGGTGAGGCACAATCCTCACCCAACCATCCTCCCACACTCGAAGTAGGTGTATCCCCTCCCACTTGAACCTCTTGGCTCGTTGCAGGATCTGATCCCTCTCCTTGGCAGTCACAGTGGCTGTCGTGTCTCCCGTGCGGAGGTAGCCCAACACAGCCGAATCCTCATGTATATCTCTGGCACCACCTGGCTCATCACTAGCCTCAGGGTCCTCAGACACTCTATCTACAGTCATCCCTGTTGTAGGTCCAACCTGACCTCCCGATGCCAAGATACACAAAAATGCAGATGCGTGCCATCCCAGCACCATCTCCTTGTCCGTCTCACCATGCCACCGAGCTCCGGTGTCATCCTGTTGGCTCGTGCATGGATTGCGACTCAATCCATCCGCATCCCGATTGACCAAACCCGGTCGATGCACAACCTGAAAGTCATACTCCCGGGGTATGAGTGCCCACTGTGCAAGCTTCCCCATAAGCTTGTCTGACTCCATCAAGCACTTGAGTGGTTGGTGATCCGTGACAAGGGTGAAGAGATTGCCGTATAGATAGCACCTGAAGTGTGCCACGGCCCACACTGTAGCTAAGCATTCTCCCTCATATGAGCTATACTTAGACTCTGCAGCGTTGTTTGAGCGGCTAGCATAAGCTACTACGAACTCTCTTCCCTCATCATCCACCTGTGTGAGCACCGCTCCAAGCCCCAGCATGCTCCAATCTGTATGCAGCTGAAAAGGACGCCCCCTGATAGGTCGTCTCAAGATGGGCGCCGAGGTCAACCTCGCCTTGAGCTCTTTTTAAAGCTCATTCCTGCTCATCTTCCCACTGCCACTTCTGGTCCATCTTGGTCAGCTTGGTTAGAGCCTTTGCAATGGCACTAAATCCCTTAACAAACCGTCTATAATAGATTGCTAACCCCATGAAAGCTCAAACTCGGCTCACATCCGTGGGGCATGGAATCTGTGCAATGGCCTCTACCTTAGTCTGCTGCACCCCCAATCCTCAAGGATATATCATGTGGCCCCGGGGGGTGCACTCTTTATAAACTGTGCGTATCACGTGCGTTCGTCGCCTAATAAAAAAACCCCCTGTATACGGGTCCTTGGATAATTTATACCCCCTCTGTACATACTTTTTGAAGAATATAAAATCCCCTCCTGTAAATATACAAAAATTTACAATTTTCGAAAAGTACCCCCTTCTGTATGTATATTCTCATTTTTCATCATTAAAAATAACCCTCCAATATGTATATGTATGTTTTTATATTATATCGAATTTATTCATTTAAAACATAATAAAATCTAACAAATTAATTAAAAAAATTATTTGCCTTTGATAAAGTTGTCAAAGACTTTTCGGTCATTTGCATCAAGAACATATGTGTTTGACTTGACATTGTACTTTAAACATGCTAACGCGATAATGGAATCCAAATCAACCATCATGTTATCCGTCAAATCGTACGTATAGACCCCTCCTCGAATTTTTTGGTACCATGCTAACCCAATCTCCATATGAGAGGGACGCTCCAATAAATCAACAGAATCCCTACATTCTACAAACCGCTTATTGATTTTCTTCCGCATTCTTTGAACCCTGCCCAAATACCAAGTGCCTTTGGTTGCTCCTCTGCAGGTTTTCCCTGGTCTACCATTCCTGTTTGTAGTTTGGATCGCAGTCTCCCCATCAACAAAAAATACAGCACAATCCGAACCCAATCCCAAGCTCGTGGCTTTGTTGCTGGTAGTTGGTTTGTTTTCTCGACAAAACAACATCGATGCACTTCTTACTCGTGTCAATCTATCCTTGGATAGAGTAGGGTTGCCATTGAGTTGGCTAACCAAAGTGCTTTTGAATATGGTCTTCCCGTCTACTTTGACAAATGGAACCACTGCCTTCGATCCATCTTTCTCTTGTTCAAACTCATCAATGACAGCATCCAGAGTATGTCTCAATTCACTTTGAACAAGTACCTCTTCTGCATGATCATCCAAAGGTTGGCTCAAAACATCCTCCATTGAATTCGAAGGCCCGCACACCAATTCATCTTCCACGACCTCATTTTGAATATGTGTGTCTGCATTAAGAGGACAAATAGAATCTATGGCATTGACATCATCACCCTCCTCTTCCATGCTTTTGAATAGCTCGACCTCCATTTGTCTCTCAATTGTCCATGGCTCATTCCACCAATCCAAGTTTGTTGCTTTGTTTGGTTTCATCCCAAGTTTATGGCATAAAAGTTGCGCTTCTAGAAATCCAGTTTTCAAAGCCTCCACAATGCAATCATCCGATTGGACAGTAGAAAAGTCGGACAAATCAGCAAGGGGGATACCTGGCTTCTTCTCCAAAGAAGACCATATGTGTTCTTGTTTCTTGTGAGCTCTTGAGAACTTGGGTCCTTTTGGATTTGCCTCGAACTCGGATATGCGTGTTAATGCTCCCGCACTCTCAATCAAATCACACCCGTCATATGTCCTCTCATTCCGTGACATACCTCCCACTTTGCTGAAGAATATTTCACACACATCTGAACCAACAAGGCTCAAATGAACTTGCACATGATTAAACTTATCCTTGAACAATTTGATAAGTAGAACCACGTAGTGGCATGAAATTTGTAAATCCAAGTATGCTTCCCTGCTAATGAAGAAGGATTTCAGATTATACACCTCGTGCTGGAATAGCCACAACTTCCACAATCTGAAAAAAAAATGATACCTTCGCAGCAGATTGTACCCTCTCACACAATGACATGTGAGGAGACAAAAAAATGTCGATGTAGCATGAAATGATGTATAGGTAAATTTCAGTACCTTTGGTCCTCTCTCTTCGATGATTCACAGTTGATTGTAACTCCCTCAAACAAGCTTGCACCTTCCGAGATGCCAGTCGTTGAGCTGCTGCCCAATTCTGTCGATCTTCTCTTTTGATATCACATTCCCGAAGTCCATGCTTGTCCACTGAAAATGAATGGTAGACCAATAACACATGATTCAATGTAGCAACCTCATCACCCAACACCAAAGTCCGTGATGCACTGTCCAAGGGATTTACCAATTTTTTCCCATTGTGGATGAAGTCCTGATCATGGAGTCCGTATATATCTCCCCCGTTGCACACTCGACCTGTAAACAACCATCCTTCCCAAGGGATGCAAAATCTATTTCCAGCCCCATTGGCATAATCTTCTAACATCACTTTTCTCCTCCTACTATCTCCGTCTGAAGCATGCCCAATTATAGGCCCAACCACGTCCCTCACATATTTGTCCCACAACTGTCTCACCACTTCCCATTGTGATCTCACAAAATTGTTGTCAAATCTATTGCAAGTGAGCTGGATTACCAATACCAATCGAGGTAACCGTACATGTAGAGGATTTGCTATCAACACTCTAGCATAATGGGCAACCACATTGTTTTTGAATGCCTCCACAATATGTTGGTACCCTGATTCCCCTTCTCCCACTTGCACCACAAAATTTGAAATACATACATGGTTGTCTTGAAGCCCACAAACCCGAGAAAGGTGTCATCCCTAGCAATCCAACGTACCAATCGCTTCACAACAGTTTCATCTTCGGCCACCATCACTGGGATGCTTCCCAATGGAATATTTGCATCTTCCATCACATCTCTGTAAATTCCAGCCACATGCTGAAATATATCATCCGTTTCTCCCGCTCTATACTTCAAACCTTTCCTCAAAGACCGTTTGTAGTATCAATAGAAGGACCCCCCACATTTGAAGCCAAAAAATGATGCAATCTCGGACCCCCCCAAAGCTGCACAGTCTCAAACATTGTTTTTGTGCTAGTACCATACCTCTTCCCTTGTGGAGACCTGTCAATATTCTTGCCCATATCAACAAAAAATCCCACAAACTTTCTTTTCCTTCAAAATCCCCCCTCCTATGTGCATCAACAATATCACGACAAAATTTGAGAACATCTCCTCTTTCAATTGCCTCAATCCCAGACTCCTTCAAACTCCTACATCGCACAGACAATGATGCCACTTTGGTCCTGGCCTCCCACAATTTGAACCTCAACTGCCTCAACTCCTGTCTGTTTTTGTAAACTTGTTTGACAATCTCCGCATTTCCAAGATATGACAACCTTCTTCCCTTGCCAGTATCTCTCTCCCCTCTACATTCCATGGCACCTCTTTCTCTATATACCCTCATTCTGAAGTCATTTTCCAAGGGAATGGAAGAACATGCTGAACATCTCAAGTTTGGAAATGGCTCCCCATCCAATGACACTCTAAAACAATCCGCGTGCCAAAACGTACCAACAACCTTATGCTCTTGATTGTTTAGAGTGATGGTTGCATTTGTCAACGGCTCGACATACCACTTCTTTCCTCCCTTGCTATCTTGAAGGAATGGTTTCAGACTTATTCTCTGCTGGTTGTACTCCCACCATTCATCCCATAGGCCCCAACACAAACTGCTTCCACAATCTCAAATCTGTTTCCAGGATTGTCCTCACAAAACCGAGCGACTTCCTCTAATGCCTCCTTCACCCTGTTCTTCTTTGCGTCTAATGCTTCATCTGCATTTACAGGGCTGATGACACATTGTGATGAACCCTTCCCATGACGCCTCTCATAGGCTATGCGATGCCCCTCACTCCTCAAATGAGATCTCATAAAGTTTGCACATGCATCATATGGTTTGTTTTTCCCAGACCGTGCATAAACATCCTCACACTCAACACACCATATGTGGAACATTGCTTGTCCTTGTTGATCCTTTGTCATCAGCTCAAACTTGTCACATCGTCCTTCTGCAGAGATTTTCCTTTCAACGGCTCTAATCTCTTTCTGCCATTTTTGAATATCGTTGGATGTAGCCAACGTGCTGCACAATCTACCATATCTCTGCTGAAGTGCATGCTCATGTGCATGGTCTTCATTTCCACCATTGCCAGCAAAGGGTGTATCAGGGTCCATCCTCATCTTGGTAGACACTGGTGTCGGGTCCTCACCTGGTCTGTCCTCATGCAAGATCGTAGAACCACTGGAAGATAGAGGTCTTTTCAATCCTTGGTCCCCATCATTTTGGTCTGAAATCTTAATGTGTACAGTATCCCCTTTCAGAACCATCCTCTCTTCTTGCTTGGCTGAAAGGACACTACCCCCCATGGAAAGGAAATGAAATTTTGCTGAGACAAGCTCATCACCTATAATTTCTGCTCGGATGCATTTGTATGTGACACCTTGCATAGTGAACACAGAACCAAGCCTGTTTGGTGATGCATCTCCTCCAACAAGCAGGACTTTTACTTCCAACCCTTCTTCCATGATGAGTTCACCTGCAAAATGCAATGAAAATATTTCAAATCAGACCTTGATAGACCAATAACAAAGCACCCGGGTTGGAAGGTTCCAAAGTCCTGTTTTATACAACCCTATAGGCTGTCCAAGTAGGAACTACGTTCATAAGAGGATGAAATGTATACAGAAGCAAGTACCTGATTGATGAGTTTGATGTTGTTAATTTTTTGCTGCTGCTATTGACCAAATGCTGCTACTTCCACTGCTGGTAGCCCTCTTGGGTGATCCCGAACCCACAGTCCATCCTTGCATCAGCGGCTAGCCCTCCCTCCACACTAACATATTTAAATACAAAGTTATGTCAAACTCCCTACGATGTTGCATGAAGAAAGCTCACCTTGTTGACAATATTGTCCCACCGCTGTGGATCAAATTTATAGAACTCCTGCCAGCGCTGTTCCTTGCTCCAAATCTGGCCCTCTTGGATGATTTTGCACCCACGATCCTCTCCCTGCATCAACAGCTACCCCCTCCCTCCACACTAACAATGCGTACATCATGCCTCTGCAGCTACTACTGTGGCTTCCAGTTGACCATCTACCCATCCAGGTTTCTTGTAGCTATCATTCCACATGGAATCATAGGTAATCTGGAGCTTGGAATCCGCCATCTGGAAATCTAGGGACGACTCTGATAATAGGGAAAAACAGGCTGAAATGTGTTGAAGAAGGTACCTTCATTAGCAGTCCCTTGTTCTATCTATTATCTTTTTTTAGGTACTGTCATGCTACCACACTCGGCAGCAACTTGCAAAGTCACTCCAGAGCACCGCAGATCCACCCAACGAGCTAACTTACAGAATTCAATACATATGCTTCAGGGCTGAGTCTGATGAGAGGGAAAAACAGGCTGAAACAGGTCAAACCAGAAGGTCAGGCTGAAATACGTTGAAGAAGGTACCTTTCATCAGCAGTGCCTTGCTTTATCAATTGCGCTGTTGCCGCTGCTGTTTCCAGTTGACCATCCACCCACATTGTCCCACCATTGACTGGGGTCAGAAAAGTGTCTCATTCCAAAGCTTCTCTTCATCTCTGTGGTGCTATTGTAGGGTGGCTTCAATGCCCAAGTGGGCAAAGGGCTCCATCAGGAAGATATCATTGGGTCTTCTGGTGAGGACGAGCTGAATTCTAATGGCAGACGGTTAATTAACTGTCTGGAAGAGCTTCAGCTTTTGACCTTGATTAACAAGACAAGAGGTGACCAAGTACAGTGGACTCGTGAGAAATCCCAAACTGGGGAACGTTCCATTGTGGACTATATCATAATGGACAAAAATTTGTTCCCCCAGTGTGCCAATGTGTTGATCGACAGAAGTGATATTGGTACCTCTGACCACTTTCTGGACTGAGATCAAAAGGTGTTTTCCCAAGGCCAGAGTAGAAGAGATTCTCAAGGACCTGGACCTGGATCCGCAAGTCTTGACCCTGCTGGATAAATCAGACTTAGAGGCTGTAGTGTCCAAAGCCATGTCTATTGCCATGAGATTGTCTGATGAAAATGAAGTTAGGCATAAAACTTCCCTGAACTTGTTTCTAGTCAGTGACATGGGGGAGGACATCTTGGATGACCTCAAGGGTCCACCCACTCTCGGCACTAGACTGAAATTTAAACTCAGGGAAGGAAGCCTACCTTTGAACATGAAACAGAAGCAGAGAGGAAAGGGGGAGTGCACTCTCCCAAGTGAACCTGCATCATTCAGTTGGCAAGACCGTGGCTGAAAAATTGATCCATTTGAAGACACCACGGTGCAGCTGAGCACAGCCTGACATGACAACAATTAAACATCATACTGAGACAAGAGAAGCAGTCAAGGACACAGTCATGCATATGGCAGCAAGTGATCACCCTTCAAACATGATTGAAAACATACATGAGGTCAAAGGCAATAAGAAATCAGCGAAGGGTACTGCAGCTAACAGTTGGAGTGTCTTTAAAGACAAAGGGAAGAGAAAGAAACACTTCACTGGCAATGAGGGGAGGCTGTGGAAACGCCAAGAGGATGGCACAAATGATAGAAATAACAGGCTGGGCAAAGGATCCTGCAGGAAGAAGAAAGGGTGTGTCAGCATGGAAAGGACGTGCGGCTCATTCCAACAGAAAGGGGAACATGAGTCTGAGTGAGAGGGAAAAACAGGCTGAAACAGGTCAAACCAGAAGTCAGGCTGAAATACGTTGAGAAGGGTACCTTTCATCAGTCCCAGTGCCTTGCTTTATCAATTGCGCTGTTGCCGCCTGCTTCGTTTCCAGTTGACCATCCACCCACTATTGTCCCCCCATTGACTGGGTCAGAAAAGTTTCTCATTCCAAAAGCTTCTCTCAAATCTCTGTGGTGCTATTGTAGGGTGGCTTTCAATGCCCAAGTGGGCCAAGGGCTCTCATCATCAGAATATATCATTGGGTCTTCTGGTGAGGACGAGCTTAATTCTAATGGCAGACGGTTAATTAACTGTCTGGAAGAGCTTCAGCTTTTGACCTTGATTAACAAGACAAGAGGTGACCAAGTACAGTGGACTCGTGAGAAATCCCAAACTGGGAACGTTCCATTGTGGACTATATCTAATGGACAAAAATTTGTTCCCCCCAGTGTGCCCAATGTTGTTATCGACAGAAGTGATATTGGTACCCTGGTACCCCTTGACCACTTTCTGGACTGAGATCAAAAGGTGTTTTCCCAAGGCCAGATAGAAGAGATTTCTCAAGGACCTGGACCTGGATCCGCAAGTCTTGACCCTGCTGGATAATCAGACTTAGAGGCTGTAGTGTTTACCAACTTTGAAAGTCTCGAGGCTGAGCCAAAAGCCCAGGCCCCTCCTGAGGCCTAGTTTTTGGGCAAATCACACACAGCAGATTGATTCTGTGTGAAGTGTTTTCTAGAGGATATCTGGAAACCCGGATTAATACTTATACTTATCGATGGTATCTTACTACCAACGTCGCCCTGTTCCTTTGTTCCCACTGAACTGGGCGCGGGGTCAATGGCCAAGGCTACGGCAAACAATGTCTTATGAGTACAATCTCATCCTTATCATCCCTCGCCTTTTGGAAAATTCCACCATAATTGAAGGCAATTGGTTGTTGTACTTAACTGCACGAATGTTCCCCTTTCTGTTGGAATGAGCCTCACGCACCCAACACGACATGCATGAGCACGCACACACCCTTCTTCTTCCTGCAGGATCCTTTGCCCAGCCCTGTTATTTCTATCATTTGTGCCATCCTCCTTTGCCGTTTCCACAGCCTCCCCGTCCCCTCATTGCCAGTGAAGTGTTCTTTCTCTTATTCTTCTTTGTTTAAGACACTCCAACTGTTAGCTTGCAGTACCCTTCACTGATTTCTTATTGCCTTTGACCTCATGTATGTTTTCAATTTCAATCATGTTTGAAGGGTGATCACTTGCTGGCCTATGCATGACTGTGTCCTTGACTGCTTCCTTCTTGTCTCAGTATGATGTTTAATTGTTGTCATGTCAGGCTGTGCTCAGCTGCACCGTGGTGTCTTCAAATGGATCAATTTTCAGCCACGGTTTTGCCAACTGAATGATGCAGGTTCACTTGGGAGAGTGCACTCCCCCTTTCCTCTCTGCTTCTGTTTCATGTTTCAAAGGTAGGCTTCCTTCCCTGAGTTTAAATTTCAGTCTAGTGCGAGAGTGGGTGGACCCTTGATGGTCATCCAAATGTCCTCCCCCATGTCACTGACTAGAAACAGTTCAGGGGAGTTTTATGCCTAACTTCATTTTCATCAGACAATCTCATGGCAATAGAATGGCTTGGACACTACAAACTCTAAGTCTGATTTATCCACCAGGGTCAAGACTTGGGGATCCAGGTCCAGGTCCTTGAGAATCTCTCTACTCTACGTCTGGCCTTGGGAAACACAACGACCTGTGATCTGAGAAAAAGAGTTCAGATGATGTCATGAAGTACCAATAACTCACTTCTGTCGATCAAACACATTGGCACACTGGGGGAACAATTTTTGTCCATTATGATATAGTCCACAATGGAACGTTCCCCAGTTTGGGATTTCTCACCGAGAGTCCACTGTACTTCTTGGTCACCTCTTGTTCTTGTTAATCAAGGTCATCAAAGCTGAAGCTCTTCCAGACAGTTATTTAACCGTCTACCATTAGAATTCAGCTCGTCCTCACCAGAATGAGCCCAATGATATATCTCCTGATGGAGCCTCTTTGCCACCACTGGGCATTGAGTGCACCCTACAATAGCACCACAGAGATGAGAGAAGCTTTGGAATGAGACACTTTTCTGACCCCAGTCAATGGTGGGACAATGTGGGTGGATGGTCAACTGGAACAGCACAGCAGCGGCAACAGCGCACAAATGATAAAGCAAGGCACTGCTGATGAAAGGTACCTTCTTCAACGTATTTCAGCTGAGGGCACCTTCTGGTTTGACCTGTTTCAGCCTGTTTTTCTCCCTCTCATCAGACTCAGCCCTGAAGCATATGTATTGAATTCTGTAAGTTAGCTCGTTGGGTGGATCTGCGGTGCTTCTGGAGTGACTTTGCAAGTTGCTGCCGAGGTGGTAGCATGACAGTACCTAAAAAAAGATAATAGATAGAACAAGGGACTGCTAATGAAGGTACCTTCTTCAACACATTTCAGCCTTTTTTCCCTATTATCAGTCGTCCCTAGATTTCCAGATGGCGGATTCCAAGCTCCAGATTACCTATGATTCCATGTGGAATGATAGCTACAAGAAACCTGGATGGGTAGATGGTCAACTGGAAGCCACAGTAGTAGCTGCAGAGGCATGATGTACGCATTGTTAGTGTGGAGGGAGGGGTAGCTGTTGATGCAGGGGAGGATCGTGGGTGCAAAATCATCCAAGAGGGCCAGATTTGGAGCAAGGAACGCGCTGGCAGGAGTTCTATAAATTTGATCCACAGCGGTGGGACAATATTGTCAACAAGGTGAGCTTTCTTCATGCAACATCGTAGGGAGTTTTGACATAACTTTGTATTTAATATGTTAGTGTGGAGGGAGGGCTAGCCGCTAATGCAAGGATGACTGTGGGTTCGGGATCACCCAAGGGCTACCAGCAGTGGATAGCAGCATTTGGTCAATAGCAGCAGCAAAAATTAACAACATCAAACTCATCAATAAGGTACTTGCTTCTGTATACATTTCATCCTCTTATGAACGTAGTTCCTACTTGGACAGCCTATAGGGTTGTATAAAACAGGACTTTGGAACCTTCCAACCCGGGTGCTTTGTTATTGGTCTATCAAGGTCTGATTTGAAATGTTTTCATTGCATTTTGCAGGTGAACTCATCATGGAAGAAGAGTTGGAAGTAAAAGTCCTGCTTGTTGGAGGAGATGCATCACCAAACAGGCTTGGTTCTATGTTCACTATGCAAGGTGTCACATACAAATGCATCCGAGCAGAAATTATAGGTGATGAGCTTGTCTCAGCAAAATTTCATTTCCTTTCCATGGGGGTAGTGTCCTTTCATTTCAGCCAAGCAAGAAGAGAGGATGGTTCTGAAAGGGGATATTGTACACATTAAGATTTCAGACCAAAATGATGGGGACCAAGGATTGAAAAGACCTCTATCTTCCAGTGGTTCTACGATCTTGCATGAGGACAGACCAGACGAGGACCCGACCCAGTGTCTACCAAGATGAGGATGGACCCTGATACACCTTTGCTGGCGATGGTGGAAATGAAGACCATGCACATGAGCATGCACTTCAGCAGAGATATGGTAGATTGTGCAGCACGTTGGCTACATCCAACGATATTCAAAAATGGCAGAAAGAGATTAGAGCCGTTGAAAGGAAAATCTCTGCAGAAGGACGATGTGACAAGTTTGAGCTGATGACAAAGGATCAACAAGGACAAGCAATGTTCCACATATGGTGTGTTGAGTGTGAGGATGTTTATGCACGGTCTGGGAAAAACAAACCATATGATGCATGTGTAAACTTTATGAGATCTCATTTGAGGAGTGAGGGGCATCGCATAGCCTATGAGAGGCGTCATGGGAAGGGTTCATCACAATGTGTCATCAGCCTGTAAATGCAGATGAAGCATTAGACGCAAAGAAAAACAGGGTGAAGGAGGCATTAGAGGAAGTCGCTCGGTTTTGTGAGGACAATCCTGGAAACAGATTTGAGATTGTGGAAGCCACAATTGGAGACTATTCGCAGTTGGGTTCCATAAGGATTAGGTGCCCACTGGATTCGAAGTGGCTACTCTTGTTTCCAAGGACAGGTTCTTTGCAATCTTCTTTGACAGAGCATGTGAAAGGAAAAACTCATGTCGATGCAGAGATTTGCCAAAAGGTTGGAAGTAGTGAAGGACCTTGCAAAAAGAGAGGAAGGCCTCCAAAGCCTATGATTGCCAAAGATGTAAAGCAACGGGATCTAAGCTCTTTCTTGGTCAGTCAACCTGTGTTGCCGTCCCCACCACTTGACAATCCAATTGTGGCATCAACAATGGGAGCATCCTCGTCACAAACTCCATACGCTTGTGTTGACGCTGCCCAACGGGGAGATCTGATTGAGGATTGACAATTACAGCAAAGGTCCCAATGCAACAAAGGAAGAGACAGTTTGTGTTGGGGCCTATGGGATGAATGGTGGGAGTACAACCAGCAGAGAATAAGTCTGAAACCATTCCCTTGGAATGTGATATCAAAAGAGAAGATCGACAGAATTGGGCAGCAGCTCAACGACTGGCATCTCGGAAGGTGCAAGCTTGTTTGAGGGAGTTACAATCAACTGTGAATCATCGAAGAGAGAGGACCAAAGGTACTGAAATTTACCTATACATCATTTCATGCTACATCGACATTTTTTTGTCTCCTCACATGTCATTTTGTGAGAGGGTACAATCTGCTGCGAAGGTATCATTTTTTTTTCAGATTGTGGAAGTTGTGGCTATTCCAGCACGAGGTGTATAATCTGAAATCCTTCTTCATTAGCAGGGAAGCATACTTGGATTTACAAATTTCATGCCACTACGTGGTTCTACTTATCAAATTGTTCAAGGATAAGTTTAATCATGTGCAAGTTCCTTTGAGCCTTGTTGGTTCAGATGTGTGTGAAATATTCTTCAGCAAAGTGGGAGGTATGTCACGGAATGGGAGGACATATGACGGGTGTGATTTGATTGAGAGGCGGGAGCATTAACACGCATATCCGAGTTCGAGGCGAATCCAAAAGGACCCAAGTTCTCAAGAGCTCACAAGAAACAAGAACACATATGGTCTTCTTTGAGGAAGAAGCCAGGTATCCCCCGTGCTGATTTGTCCGACTTTCTACAGTCCAATCGGATGATTGCATTGTGGAGGCTTTGAAAACTGGATTTATAGAAGCGCAACTTTTATGCCATAAACTTGGGATGAAACCAAACAAAGCAACAAACTTGGATTGGTGGAATGAGCCATGGACAATTGAGAGACAAATGGAGGTCGAGCTATTCAAAAGCATGGAAGAGGAGGGTGATGATGTCAATGCCATAGATTCTATTTGTCCTTAATGCAGACACACATATTCAAAATGAGGTCATGGAAGATGAATTGGTGTGCGGGCCTTCGAATTCAATGGAGGATGTTTTGAGCCAACCTTTGGATGATCATGCAGAAGAGGTACTTGTTCAAAGTGAATTGAGACATACTCTGGATGCTGTCATTGATGAGTTTGAACAAGAGAAAGATGGATCGAAGGCAGTGGTTCCATTTGTTGCAGAAAAGTAGACGGGAAGACCATATTCAAAAGCACTTTGGTTAGCCAACTCAATGGCAACCCTACTCTATCCAAGGATAGATTGACACGAGTAAGAAGTGCATCGATGTTGTTTTGCCGAGAAAACAAACCAACTACCAGCAACAAAGCCACGAGCTTGGGATTGGGTTCGGATTGTGCTGTATTTTTTGTTGATGGGGGAGACTGCGATCCAAACTACAAACAGGAAAGGTAGACCAGGGAAAACATGCAGAGGAGCAACCAAAGGCACTTGGTATTTGGGCAGGGTTCAAAGAATGCGGAAGAAAATCAATAAAGCGGTTTGTAGAATGTAGGGATTCTGTTGATTTATTGGAGCGTCCTTCTCATATGGAGATTGGGTTAGCATGGTACCAAAAAATTCGAGGAGGGGTCTATACGTACGATTTGATGGATAACATGATGGTTGATTTGGATTCCATTATCGATCGCGTTATGTTTAAAGTACAATGTCAGTCAAACACATATGTTCTTGATGCAAATGACCGAAAAGTCTTTGACAACTTTATCAAAGGCAAATAATTTTTTAATTAATTTGTTAGATTTTATTATGTTTTAAATGAATAAATTCGATATAATATAAAAACATACATATACATATTGGAGGGTTATTTTAATGATGAAAAATGAGAATATACATACAGCGGGGTACTTTTCAAAAATTGTAAATTTTTGTATATTTACAGGAGGGGATTTTATAATCTTCAAAAAGTATGTACAGAGGGGGTATAAATTATCCAAGGACCCGTATACAGGGGGTTTTTTTATTAGGCGACGAATGCACGTGATACGCACAGTTTATAAAGAGTGTACCCCCCGGGGGTATTTGAGTGCTTGAGAGCGCACGGATTGAAATTGCATCCGGGGAAGTGCAAGTTCTTCCACAACCAGATTGAGTATCTGGGCCACATGATATATCCTTGAGGATGGGGGGTGCAGCAGACTAAGGTAGAGGCCATTGCACAGATTCCATGCCCCACGGATGTGAGCCGAGTTTGAGCTTTCATGGGGTTAGCAATCTATTATAGACGGTTTGTTAAGGGATTTAGTGCCATTGCAAAGGCTCTAACCAAGCTGACCAAGATGGACCAGGAGTGGCAGTGGGAAGATGAGCAGGAACGAGCTTTTCAGAGCAGCACTCAAGGCGAGTTGACTCCGGCGCCCATCTTCGAGACGACCTATCAGGGGGCGTCCTTTTTAGCTGCATACAGATTGGAGCATGCTGGGGCTTGGAGCGGTGCTCACACAGGTGGATGATGAGGGAAGAGAGTTCGTAGTAGCTTATGCTAGCCGCTCAAACAACGCTGCAGAGTCTAAGTATAGCTCATATGAGGGAGAATGCTTAGCTACAGTGTGGGCCGTGGCACACTTCAGGTGCTATCTATACGGCAATCTCTTCACCCTTGTCACGGATCACCAACCACTCAAGTGCTTGATGGAGTCAGACAAGCTTATGGGGAAGCTTGCACAGTGGGCACTCATACCCCGGGAGTATGACTTTCAGGTTGTGCATCGACCGGGTTTGGTCAATCGGGATGCGGATGGATTGAATCGCAATCCATGCACGAGCCAACAGGATGACACCGGAGCTCGGTGGCATGGTGAGACGGACAAGGAGATGGTGCTGGGATGACACGCATCTGCATTTTTGTGTATCTTGGCATCGGGAGGTCAGGTTGGACCTACAACAGGGATGACTGTAGATAGAGTGTCTGAGGACCCTGAGGCTAGTGATGAGCCAGGTGGTGCTAGAGATATACATGAGGATTCGGCTGTGTTGGGCTACCTCCGCACGGGAGACACGGCAGCCACTGTGACTGCCAAGGAGAGGGATCGGATCCTGCAACGAGCCAAGAGGTTCAAGTGGGAGGGGATACACCTACTTCGAGTGTGGGAGGATGGTCGGGTGAGGATTGTGCCTCACCCCACACAATGTGCACGGTTAGTGCGGCATGCCCATGAGGAGTTGGGGCATTTTGGAGTGCGACGCACTCACAGTTTACTGCAGGGGTAGTATTGGTGGCGTGGTATGCATACAGAGGTGCAACAGTTCGTGGCTAGGTGCATGGTGTGTGACAGGGTGCATGCTTCATTCAACCCCTACACCACAGTTGCATCCTTTTCCAATCATGGGATTGGGCTACAGATGGAGTCTTGACTTCGCAAGACCGTTGCCACTGACTATACGCCACCACAGATATGTGTTGGTGATGGTGGAGCACTTCTCCAAGTGGATTGAGTTGGTTCCATTGCCTGACAAGGCTAGTGAGGGGGCTGCGTATGCATTCCTGGATCGTGTGCTTAGCCGATTTGGTGCTCCAGCTGAGGTACTCACGGACCAAGGGAGAGAGTTCTTGGGGGAGTTTCAGGCTTTGTGTGATAAAGCCTTGATAGACCACCGCACCACTTCTCGGGATCATCCCGAGGCCGATGGCTTAGCAGAGAGAGTTGTTCAGACGGTGAAGAGGGGTTTGCGCAAGTATGGCTTGCAGAAGGGACACCTAGGAGATTGGGATCTTCAGGTTCCTTGGTTAGCCATGGGCTACAGGTTCAGCAAACAAGCATCACTTGCCTCCTTCTCACCATATTTCCTTCTCTTTGGCCGAGAGCCGGATTTGCCTACAGCCATTCGTAGGGACACTGCTCAAGTCCTTAACCTTGACGATCCGGACATGTGGGTACGTGCATGTGATCAGCGTGCAGAGTTGTTCAAGAAAGACATTCCCATGGCTTTTGAGAACCTTGCCATTGCACAGCACCGTGATACGTTGAGGTATGCCACTATACGTGGTGGAGGATATCGTCCTGGGGTTTGGAGGTTTAGCCCTGGTGACTATGTTTATTTGCAGCAGATTGCTCCTACGACCCTGGATGTCACTGCAGGGCATGTTATTCTGAGGGTTTGAGAGGTGTTGCTCTCAGGGGTCCTGATCTTGGAGGGTCGGGATGACATGACTTGGAAGGACCATGTGCGTAATTGTGCGCCATGTCACCTTCCCAATGTTGATGGCAGAGTTGACCCAAACTTGGCAGTGGTACCTGCAGGTTTGAGGTGCATGCTCTGTGGGTCTGCCAAAGGGGCAGCCACCATGCTGGTGTGTGATCGATGCTCAAGAGGTTGCATATGGGATGCTTGACACCACCTCTTGAGAGGGTTCCTGATGGAGATTGGTTGTGTCCACACTGCTTGGGATAGTGGCAGTGGACATGACTGGAGGCAACTAACAAGACATGGGAGGCCAAGCTCATAGGAGTCAATACATGAGATCCCAAGCTCAAGTTCACCGGTTGCAAGACGGCGACTAACGATGGGGCAACTCTTGCACCCGGCCTCTTGATCTATCGAGTTTGAGTGTAGTAGGGATAGTGGTGGAGGACTTAGTGAGGCTATGGTCACTATCACATCTTATGGCTACCTAGACTTAGAGGGACCTAAGCACCAGCTAGGGGGGCGATTGTGTGGACTAGTGACTGCCATAGTAGGCAGCATAGTGGCAGCCTAATGACTGACTAGTTGTAGCCTAGTGGCTGGACTAGTGGTGGACTAGTGATATACTAGTGTGTGGCGTGCACATGTGTTGTGTGGTTTTGGACAACGATGTAGTTGTGTAGCGATATGTATGCGCACGACAGCTGTCAAGTTATTTTACCACTAGTGTGAAACTAGCTAGGAAATAGCTAGCTTTTACATATTGACATTTGGGATTGGCCCAAGTGTCAATCAAGGGGTCAAGGCAGATTTAGGCCCTGGAGTTGTTATCTTCACGGCAAGCGCGAGAGGCTCATCTTTCTCGAGTTGAGCCTCACCGCGCCTAGCTATGGCGCCGTAGTGTGGATTCCCCATGGCGTGGGGTGCACTTGGTTTGACTTGTATTTGAGTGATGAGGGTATATATGCATGAGTTTATGCTTCAGCTTTGTGAGCTCTCATGAGCTTGTGCTTGTATGTCTTCTTCTTCTTTATCATTGTGTGGACTAGTGACTGCCATAGTGGGCAGCATAGTGGTAGCCTAGTGACTGACTAGTTGTAGCCTAGTGGTTGGACTAGTGGTGGACTAGTGATATACTAGTGTGTGGCGTGCACATGTGTTGTGTGGTTTTGGACAGCGATGTAGTTGTGTAGCGATATGTATGCGCACGACACTGAATTCAACATTAAAACTTAAGGTCGATTTCAATAAGAGGGAAAAACAGGGTGAAATGTTTTGAAGAAGGTGCCTTCATTAGCGGTGCCTGATTTTATCAATTGTGCCGCTGTTGCTGCTGATAGCAACACATAAGTCGCGGCATCTTGTTCATCCCACTTGAGAATAGATGTTGCAACACGTTCAACCATCTCCACATCGACATGGATTCTGC
Source organism: Takakia lepidozioides (assembly GCA_030704615.1). Taxonomy (NCBI): domain Eukaryota; kingdom Viridiplantae; phylum Streptophyta; class Takakiopsida; order Takakiales; family Takakiaceae; genus Takakia; species Takakia lepidozioides. The sequence goes on from CM060734.1 coordinate 63,886,599, forward strand.
AGGGGCCAAGCAAGGCCCTCCAAACCATGGCATTTGGTTTCATTGGCATTTTGTTAATGAGCTCCTCTGCCTCATCCAATTGCCCCATGTGTCCAAGAAGGTCCACCATGTAACCAAAGTGCTTTACTGTCGGAGAGACACCATGATCTTGACTCAGGGAATCAAAGTGACCTCTTCCTTCATCCAGTAGGCCAGTGTGGCTGCATGCAGAGAGAACACATATAAAGGTGATATTGTCCGGCTTCAAGCCTTCCGTTTGCATTCCTTCAAATAGTTGCAGGGCTTCCCTATGACGACCATGGTGGGCATATCCTGCAATCATAGCATTCTAGGACGCCACATCTTGTTAGGCCATATTGTTGAACATCCCCTTTGCATCCTCCATGCTCCCACATTTGGCATGCATGTCCACGAGGGCATTGTTCAGAGTGACATTTGGTACAATACAAGCTCTGACGATGTCACCATGGACCTCTTTGCCCTTTTCCAAGGCTGCCAGACTTGCATATGCATTGCAAACACAAACAAACGTGATATGGTTGGGGCTTCACCTCTTCCTCCATCATTTGCTCATATGTTTGCAAAGCCTCAGTCTCGCGCCCCTGCTGTGCATATCCTACAATCACGACACCACATCACGTTCAGCCATAATGTTGAACTTACACTCCCTTTGAATATTCAATGCTCCCACATTGGGCATTTGGGCATATAGGTCCACCAGGGTAGTGTTCAGAATGACGTCTGGTACTATTTCAGCTTTGACGATATCACTATGGACCTCTTTGCCCTTTTCCAAGGCTTCTAGGCTCGCACACGCAAACGCAAAC